>VVIT01000002.1:245323-332248 GCA_009806525.1 Sanghuangporus sanghuang | reverse complement strand
CTGACTTCCAAGAACCGACAGCAGTGTCGGACTAGCGACTGCATGTAGCGCGGCTGCCACGACAGGACTGATGCCTATAAGGTTGAGCTCTACAATTCTCAGAGTGCAGCAAATAACGGCACTGAATGTAGTCAGGCACTTATGCTAAAGTGAGTAAGCAGCATTCTTCACTCACAAGAAATAATACAAGATCTGGTCTTGGACGACCACCCAAATCAGTTGAGAAGTTCTGAACCCGAAAGACAGTTTCCGATATCCCACTGCTTTATACAGCGCTAGCATGAATAAAACCAATCCAAATGTTAATGGCACGGCCCTATATCTTAGTTAGAAACAACACTGTACACGGTATTTTTCGCCTACCATGAAAATATGGTGATTTGCCGCGAAGCAACATTCCTCGTTGCACAGATTGTGAGCCCTTCCGCCAAACCAAGTACGGTGACTATGGCAAGACATAGCTCAGTGAGAAATCGGCCGAGAGATGAAAAACATACACCCTTGCACAACGTTTGAGTAAATGAGGACACCCACACCAATAGCAGCATCCAATCCGAAGAGCGATCCGAGCCACACAGATAGTTTCCTATCTGTTGAAGTTAAGACATTAGTGGCGGCTCATTCAAAAGAGATCCCCACTTCGATGATACAATGCCAAGCATCGAATGAGTAAGATGTCTGAAAAAAATGACTCTTGAAACATTTCCCGAGACCCATGTACAGTACTTTTCTTACAGTCAATTAACAAGAAAATGATCAGTCCTGTCAACTATATAAGCTAGATACTGGTGGAGGAACCGGATTACACACCCGAAATCCCATCGATCCAGTAAAGGAGTTGACCTATGTCTCACATGTGAAAAGCGGCAGCATAGTTTGCGATTCATTGGGGCATACATCTAAGCAGCGAACATGGTATAAGTCTCGGTCTATTAGATGAATGTTTGTTACGTACGCGATTAGAGTTTGCGATGTGTCCTCCACTACGTAATGAACAGGCCTCAAAGCGGTGCCCACTGCGACAAGTGAATGGACATACAAAGTAACCCGAGAATAGCACTCAAAAGGCCAAGGTAACGATTCTGGCTCGTGGAGGTGAGGACGTAAGCTAATGGGCTTTCGGAGGTGAGGCTTACTGCAATAAAAATCATGCTAATCGAGCTGCGTGGTGTTGTCTTCGCTCATTCAGCGCGGTAATCGTCGAGGTGGTCCAAAACGGAATCTTACCCAGAAGTGATTTATCTAGAAATAGCGCATAAGAACATTCTCGTCAAACGCAACATCTGAAAAGGATGATGCCTCGTCATCAAGCGTGGTTACTTTCAGGCGTTGAGCATTCTGTCTGACAGATTATGTCTCGAAGGACGCACTTGAATAGTAGACTGAGATAACCACGATAGGCACTTTGGAGTATTTCTCGATTGCAATGATTGACAGGACCTGAGCCAAGAGAACTGGATCAAGGACTTGAGAGCTAGAGCGGGTTAGAATCAAGTTGGTCATCTGGAAGTCACTGAGAAAGTAGGTACAGAGAAGTTCGCGGAAGTAGGCCAGTTTTATATGTCAATCAATTCATGGGAATCGTGTTGCGCAGAGACAATCCACACGAATCTTAGAAGGTCGTTGCGACTCGGAGTTTCCGATAACGGAGAATCTACATGATTGGAATTATTTTGTAGATCCAATGTGAGTAGTTAGGATACACGCACTGCAACCCAAATAAGAGGCATCGTTATGCTGTCAGGGTCGGGTCTTCCTGAGAGTAGCGAGTGTTACCGCTGAGGATAAGCTTAGTTTTGTTGCATGCCAAAGTGGGCGAGAAGTGGGCGGATCTGAAAGTCAATCGGAGCAATAAACGACTTGGTCAACCTATGCCTCAGCGAGGGAATGATGACTTTACTGAGTGCCGAGGCGATTCGAATTGAGTTAGATATGTTCGTCGACGTAACGATGGCTTCTATAGGGGTCGATATCGACTCTACCTGTCTCTCTCGAAGAAGCGACTTCTTCCCTCTTCGTGCTTAGCGGATCATCATGTATAATGACAATGGTTGTCGAAGCACAGGCGGAGGAAGCAAAGTGGTACTGGACAGACATGGCTTTTTTCGCTCTTGCTGTGAGACTTCTGGAACCGCCACCTGCATTCTCGTCGACTCGCCTTTTTCTGACCATGCCCGCTTGTTGATGTCCAGTGTTGATAGTCCAACAAGCAACACAGAAAGTCGCCCATTCTCTCATCCCCACAGCCGAGCACGTTAGAAGAATATGCATAAGTGGAAGAATTAATGCATTGCGTTGGATACAGCCAAAAAAAAAAATGAAAAAACTAGAGTCTATAAATGCATAAAAAATGCCGATTTAAGCTACAACTGCTGCAGAGACGACCCCGAGCTTCATATTTCGAGTAGTCCCTCAGAAATTGATCGGCTTGCTATACGATGCCATAGCTGCCTCCTTGAAGGCCTCGCTCAACGTTGGCTAAAGAATAAATAGGAGATTGCTCAGTACCAAAAAGTCGAGAATAGAAAGAGTGTGGCTTACGTGCGCATGGCAAGTCCTCGCGATATCCTCCGCACTCGCGCTGTACTCGATAGCAAGGACAGCGCTCGCAATCATCTCACCAGCGTTCGGCCCGATGATGTGCACGCCCAAAATGAGATCCGTCTCAGCTTCCACAATGAATTTGACAACGCCCTCCGTGTCCATATTTGTCTTTGCCCGCGAATTAGCGAGGAACGGGAACTTGCCGACTTTGTATTTGGTACCGGATTTCTTGAGATCGCCTTCGCTCGCGCCTACCCAAGCGACTTCGGGGTGGGTGTAGATGACGGCCGGGATAGCGCCGTAGTTGACGTGCCCGTGCCCCGTCTTCAGGTACTCCGCTACGGCTACACCTTCCTCCTCAGCTTTGTGTGCGAGCATAGGACCAAAGGTCGCATCCCCGATGCAGCGCACGCCCTTGACGGAGGTATTGTACTGTGAATCGACAACGACGCGTCCTTTTCCGTCCAATTCTACGCCGATCTTGTCAAGTCCGAGGCCCTCGGTGTACGGTCTTCTGCCGACTGCGACAAGGACAACATCCGCCTCAAGCGTCTCAGCAGCTCCGCCTTTCGCCGGCTCAGTCGTCACTACCACAGGCCCATCCTCACCCTGCGGCTCAGCACTGACGACTTTCGTATTGAGTTTGAACTTGATCCCTTGCTTCGCGAGGATCTTCTCAAACTGTTTTGCGATCTCCTCATCGATACCAGCTCCGCCGATCCCGCCGAGGAACTCAACAACTGTTACCTCCGCGCCCAATCGGCTCCATACGCTGCCCAACTCGAGTCCAATAACCCCACCACCGATGACGACCATCTTCTTGGGCACCTTAGTCAGATCAAGCGCACCCGTGCTGCTTACGATGCGCTTCTCGTCAATGGTGATTGCGCCGCCCGGGAAGGGCGTGACTTCCGAACCGGTTGCGATTACGACGTTCTTGGACTCAATTTCAGTTTCACCACCATCGTTTAGCTGGACGGCTATACGCGTAGGTGTGATGAAGGATGCGGTGCCCTTGATGTAGTCGACGCCGTTCTTTTTGAAAAGGCTCTCGACACCTCGGGTGAGCCCGGTTACGGCCTGCATCTTGGCCTTCAGCATAGTGTCAATGTTCAATCCGACCGAGTCAACTGCAGAATTGATTCGTTAGAATCCATGACTACTACTGGGATTGCAGGCTAGGACGAAACCACCCGTAGGCTGTATTGCGTGGTATATCCAGCACCAACCACTGAGGCCATGAAGACTCGGAAATCACACTTACTATCAATACCACGATGCTTCATGTCAGTTTTGGCCTGATGATACAAGTGCGAGTTATTAAGCATGGCCTTGGAGGGGATGCATCCAACGTTCAGGCAGGTTCCACCTAAAGCACCGCGCTTCTCGATGCAAACAGTCTAACGAACATTCCGACCGACCTTATTACCGAGCTCGACGCGAGAATGTGCAAAAAGAGTGCACATACCTTGAGACCGGACTGCGCAGCCTTGATGGCACACACGTACCCGCCCGGACCTGCGCGCAATGTGAGCAGGCTCAGAAAGTACATTAGGACGAGCGAGACGAGAAACACACCTCCGCCGATGATGACTGCATCGTATGGCTCAGAAGGCGTTGCGAAGCCTCGCACAGCGAGTATTCTTCCCGTCTGCCGTGAGCGAGCGACGACACGGGGTGATAACTGCATTCGTAATTTTATAAACATTTTTACTTGAATTATTTTCAGTCGAGCTCACTCTTTGAGACGCCCGAAAAGCCTGCAGCATATCGAATGGACCCCAACGAGAAGGACAGGACGGAAGGTGAGGAAAGGACAAAATTCGGATTTTTCCCAAGTTAAGGTTTAGTTAGCTAGCAGACGTCACGGGAACTATTGATAAGCAAGAGTTATGTAATTATCGGGTCGATCCGCGACCACAGACCAGTACAGTACGATGGCTAATAAGTGTAGACCACCTATCATCATTTAATCCGGACCATAGTCATGCCGTCGTGCTCCTTGGAAAGTTCATCATCAATGAGGACATGGCTCTCCTCGCTCTGCGTCACTTGCTTGCTCTCGGTATTCTGCCTGCTTTCTTTGTCTCCGCGCCACATTCCCGCTCGTCATGCCTGTTTGGAGCACGGGGTCCTATAAATCCCTCATGTTCCCCGCCTCGTCTTTCATCATTCACAGTCATTCACCATTCCATCCATCTGCTAACCACTCTGCTCTACGCACTGGCATATCTCTAGTACGATACGATGGCTCGTGACTCTTACGTTCCTCACCGACGTCTCTTGTACGCTCTCCTATGGATGATCGCTGTAGTCGAACTCGGCCTCACCGCGTTCCGCATCCATCATACAAGGAGCTTATTCGGCTTTTATGGTCGGTACTTCATCTATTTGGTACCTGCCACCTAATCTCATTATTTTGCAGACCGAGTCATCGCAGAGCTCCTCGTAGTCTCCATCCTGACCATCCTGTGGGCTCCGTTGACCCTTCTCTTCCACCGTAGCGCACTCGGCTCCGCAGGTGCTACTGGAACCCAGCGCCGCGGATTCGGTTTTCTGCACGGCGAGACCTCGGGTAACCTCATTCTCTGGATAATGTGGCTCGTCGGCGCAGCCATCGCGACGAACCATTGGCCTACTCGTGCACTTGCAGGTCCAGGAAATCAAGGAAGAATCCTTACGACAATCATCGCTTTGGCGTGGATCGAGTTTGCGCTGTTAACGCTCGCGAAGATATTCGCCGCTATGGAGTACGCCGCTCTCAATTCTGCAGGGGGCGCCGGATCGGGGGGCTATGCGAGGGACAAACCTTTGCATCGCGGTGCGGCTGGCACTGTTTAGATGGATGATGATAATGAACTTTACGGCAATTAAATCTCTGTGTTCCAAAAACACTATCGAGCTATATACGCAATCACTGATATGATACCGATGTAATGTAATACTAGTCAGTCTTCTCATATTCCCCGGCCAAGTACTTTACATACTTTCCATGTTTTCCATATTTTCATTCCATATTGGTGTGGTGTTTTGTTTTATTACGTAATGGCTCCCCAATACAAATGTCTTAGAGAAGTGTAAACCTATAGCACCGAGTGAACACGCATTAATATTTTATTTTATTATATCCCAACTCGACTATTTACTCGCTATTTTCAATGTTCACTATAGTCAAGTTCGACGAATATTAATCTTGTCGCAACCCGTCTCATCTCCTTATAGTGTAGCACTTTCAATGCTCTTGATGGTCTCATTTCGTTCCGTGGTATGTGAGTAATACCGCCACCGATGCCCGACGTCCAACTCCGCAGGTCTCAGTCTAAGAAAGAGTCGGCACTGGCTAATCTCGCTGTGGTTAGTTATCTACTGTTTCGGATAGGATGTTTCGGCACCGTCGTCCTTGCTCAGCGGCGGACAAGCCGACCTTTCAGAATGTCCCAATGCGCCACCGTTTGGCATTACCATCCCGCCCGAGACAGTTGGACCGTGAGCTTATAAAAACCAGCTCGCTTTCAGTCTCCTCCCACTCACTTAGTCCTTCTTCTGTAAACTCGACGCTTTTGCCCATTGACGACTATCACCGATGATCAGTACTTCTAACATAATGGCTCGGGACTCCTACGTTCCTCACCGTGTGGTCTTGTACGGTCTGCTTTGGACCATGGCCGTCATTGAATTAGGTCTCACAGCCTACCGCATACGTTTCACGAACAACAATTTTGACACATATGGTTAGCGTTACATTTTTCTCAAATTTATTTCCTGATCATTAAATTATCTTTCCGCAGATCCAATCATAGTCGAGCTTCTCGTCACCTCGATCTTAACGATCACTTGGATACCCACCATTCTCCTTTCCCTGCGCGGCATTCTCGGCCCTTCCAAGAAACGCCTCGGTTTCCTGCATGGTGAAAGCGCGCGCAACCTCATTCTATGGATAATGTGGCTCGTCGGCGGAGCAATCGCGACGCACAAATGGCCCAGACGTTCTTTCGCAGGACCGGGCAAGCAAGGAAGAATTCTCACGACCATCATCGCGTTCGCGTGGATCGAGTTTGGCTTGATCACCCTTGCGCAAGTCTTTGCGGCAATGGAGTACGCAGCCAAAAATGCTACTGGAGGTGGAGCTGGGGGTGTTGGACCGACCCATGCTCGGGACAAGCCCGCGAACAGCACCGCTGCAACTGCTCCCGCAGAGAATGTATAAAACTTTATCGCTTACATGCTTCTTTTCTTTTGATTGTTGAATACGTACCTTTTCATTTCATTTGTTTTTCTAAGCTTTAATAGATCTTTTTTTGCATGTAATTTAAGCTTATTTAATGATCATCTCTACTTATTCAAATCGATTGCGTATACAGTACAAAACCGGCGGCGTTGTTATAATGCTAACAACCATTATTTACTTATAACTGCTAATCTTAACTTACTATTTATCGAAAATAAATTAAAAAACGTACAGTTTTTTTTATGAATCGAATAGACTTCAAGAGTGTTTGTACAACCCTGGGGCTAGGTGGGAGATGTTTAAATTTATTGTCGCTATATTTGTCTCTCCTGGAGGACGAATCGAGAGAAAGTGGAAGTCTCAGACGGAATGAAATCTGAATGGGGATGATTTACATTGGCTAATGCTTATTCGGAAGCATCCCTACTTCTCCTTCCAGTGTTGCTTTAGACGTTCTAGATCTATATTGTTTATCCCCATTTTATAGCGCAGGATTCATCTCGCCAAAGTGCGGTCCCTCTCCGACCATTGCCATCAAAATTTTGAATTTAACCTTCGCAACTCCCGTCCTCGCATCCCATCGGCGACACCAAGAAGATTTAGGTGCTCGTTAGGTGTAAACTTGCATCAGTCGTCTCTGAACGCAATGTTTCTCCATTCGCACTTCCTCCCTTTATCTAAGCTCGCGATATAAATGCCTCCCGATCTACCTACCACCATGTCTAGGTTGGGCTACAACAACTCGCTATCACCAATATGTCTGAATCTCAACCATGCCTGCGAGAATTCATCACTGTTCCCGAGCGTCAAGCACTATACGTCGTCGTTTGGGCAATCGCCGCCGCCGAGCTTGGTCTTACTGCCTTCCGCGTTCACTCATCGTTATCAACCTCGAGCACATACGGTAAGCACTGCGAATTCAGCCGTCATACAAATCGTGCTCGTCTCTCAATTGATTCCACCCCGCTCAGAGCCGATCGTTGCAGAACTTCTCGCAGTCTCCATTCTCACCGTCCTCTTCATGCCCTTCATCTTCCTGTTTCTGCGTCGCAGTACGTACGTCTCCCACTCTCCTGCTACCGGTAAAGCAGAGAAAGCGCACACTACCACTTCACAAGTTGAGGTTTCCTGCATCGTTGGGACCGCGCTGAAGTCTCTGCTTCTGAATCGCTGGACGCTGAGCTCTCTAAATTCTATCATCTGGGTTATGTGGCTCGTCGGTGCCGCTATCGCCACACACGAATGGCCCAAGCGCGCAAGTGCTGGTCCCGGAGAACAAGGAAGGATACTGATAACCATCGTCGCTCTCGCGTGGTCTGCATTTGGAACGCTTACGTTCGCACAATATTTTGCTGCTTTGGAGATTAGCGCGAGGAAAATATATAACGAAATAGAGAAGCGACGCACCGCAGCCCATTCCTAGTTGTAATATGTCAGTTTGTTCTTCAACCGGAAACTCTGGCTGAAGGAAAATAGCAGTTTAACAGACTTAATGTGGCACCGTCAGGGTCGAAAACGGGTGAGAGACTCGAGCCATGAAAAAATGTAAATGTATTTCGATGTCGAAGAACCATATTGTTGTACATGACAAAAAGATAGCATTCTCACAGAAGTGAACAGAAGAACAAGAGTACAAAAGTGCTCGTTTTATCTTCAAACATTGATCCAGTCGTCCTTTCGCGCGGCCCTACTATCCACAAGCAAAGGCGTCAGTCAACGGTGGCTGACACCTGTGTCATAGGAACCCACTTACTCGTCCTTTGCGCCTGGTCCAGCGGCATTGCCAAGGACAAGTTTTACAGTCTTGAGTTCGAAGCCTCGGAAGTCCAGCTTGATTTCCACATCTCCAGTGTCAGCATCCCCTGCCGCTCGGAAGATGTTCAGTTCAGTTTCTTCATCCTCTAAGATGTTCGTTTCATATGCTTTTTCAATGTGCAGTGCCGCGAAGATACGAAGGAACGCCTGAGCGTGACCACCAAAAGCCTCGTAAACACGCAGAACAATTGTTTTTGGTTGATTCTTTTCGAAACCTGTGAAGTCATCATCTTCTCCCCGCTTGACCGTTTCAAGAATAACATTTGGTGCCCCACGGACGCTAAAAGGCGCCTTGTTCAGCAACGAGGTTGCCTTCGTCACAGCATCCGCGGACGCATAGCGAACTAAAATAACGAATTTGAGTTGAATTAGGCGAACTGTCCAAGATTTGGATTTCACGTACCGTGCAAAGGCGAATTGAATAGATAAGCAGCTTGCGGGACATCTGACTGAAGGAAGTGACCGATGTGCGGCAACACCGCCCACGAAAACTCGTGTTGGCCTTGATCCTGTTCCGCATCGGGAGCTGTCGCACCGCGCAGCAACGATATACGCAAGATATTCCCGACACAAGAGAATCCGTATTTGGACTCGGACAAAATGGCTACGCCATATCCATATTCACTTAGATCCGCGTACTATACGCGCGTGATGAAAATATGACACTCAATGCGCAGGTAATTCCATCGCCTACCTTGAGACCGCAAACCTCAAACTTCGCAGCGTCCCATGTTGTATTCCTGTGAGTCGGTCGCTGGACGAACCCAAACTGTGTTTCGTAGATTGCGTTATCAGAATGGATATCTAATGGCAACTCGACTTAATTCAGGGAGTTAGCAAATAAATTTACATTGGATAGGAAAGAGAACTCGTTACATTTCAAAAATCGGTGCCTCTCATGCCAGTCAACTTGAGCGTCGAAACGGAAATAGGGTCGGGACTGTGGTACAGCCGTTGCTAACACTGAATTCAGCATGGATCAAATCGCTTTGTGGGTTGCATACTCACCACAAATTGCATCAAGAGATATCTGGTCGACGATATAGTTAGAAGTGCCTTTACTGCAAAATGGTATTGGCGTAACTCACATTTATTCTCGCGGTGCTTTTCCCGAACTTCACAGAAGCGCTCACAGACGCTCTCAGTGGTCCTCTAGCAACAACCTTCACATCCGAGAATTTAAGAGGTGTACGTTTCTCCAAATGATGAATTTCAACGTCTGTGCAGAATAGGTGAAATCTAGATAATTATTGAGATGAAGAGGTGCCCACCCCATGCGTCCCAATATCCAGGTCTGTCTTCAAAGATGACCATACCGCCGGATTCACCTCCGACGATAAGCTCGCGGCTTGAATAAGACGTGAGGAACGACGGTTACGTGCCCCTTTAATGGATCAGACGTACCCAATCTGCTTATCGACAAGACTTGTGATGCGGCCGTCACTGATCGTCATTTCAACGTACGAGTTCTGCAGAACCAAGTCGCCATTGGATGTGCCGATCACTTTTTCAAGACGATTAGCACGTCAATCAACAAATGCTTTTGATCCTCTCACCTGACGCCGCACTGCAATCGGCGTAAAGCCCGCGCGGCACTGAAAGACCAAGCCCCTCTTGAGCTTGCATCAGTGCGAAGCCGCTCTTTCCGTCTTCTGCTGCCTGCACAACGACATTCTTCAGTCGCACTCCACTTGATCCAGTAAGTGGAACGCGTGTAACGTCCAAACGAGGGAACATAGTCGTATTGAGCGCTACAAGCATTCCTGATCCTGAAGCTGCCAACGGTGTTTCCCAAGTGACGGCAACGGACTGGGACTGCAGAAGAGAACCAATAGCATCGTCAATGAGTGTCTTGCCTTCTTTGCGCACTTCCTCATAGTACTGCTCCGCGTCTTCGTAGACCATGCCACTTCATTTTCGTCAGCATGAACTTCGATGATGAGCACTCGAATGGAATACTCACATGCTGGAACCAGGGAGGACTGGAAGTACTCAATTTAATATAAGAGACAGCTAAGCGATATCTATACGCACCGTCATGGACTACAAAGCCCGGTCAGCTTAAGCGAGCGAGAAAAAAATCCAGTACGACAGACTTACATTGACATAGAAGTACCTTTTCCCACATGTCGTCGATGCGCTTCTTCGGATAATCATACTTTTTCAACTGCAACGCAGATGCCAACGTCGCTACAATCTTCACCAGAATTAGCTCACCCTCGTCTCGGAGTCTCATGATAAAGCTTACCTCAAGGTCCCTCAAGAGAATCTCAGATTTCCTATTGCCTTTCTTGATAGAGCCTAAAAGAAAACTCGTTAGCCTCCAAATGTCTTCTGTTAGTCGATATGCATACCATGAGAAGTGTATGTTCCACGGTGGAACTCAAGGTAAAGCTCTCCGTGCCAAGCAGGGAGCTTCTTGCCATGTTCAGTCTTCCCTTCGACATCATGGAAGAAGTCCTCGATGGAGTGTCCCATATCTACAATCGGAAGCTCGCGAGACTGGTTCGCTGCAGCACGAATGCGTCGCAGCTGTAACGAAAATCTCAGCTGGAATGAATATGTAAACAATATCTATACAGCCACGCACGTTCTCAAGCATCTTGTTGAGCGGTCCGCCTCCGCCGTCGCCATTACCAAAAACAAGAAGAGCGGTATTGTTCGACTCAAGGTTCTGGTAAAGGGTTAGAGAAAATACAGTTGACGTGGGTGAGGAAGAGCTTACTTTATGGTTCGTAATTCCCTTCCGAACATCTCCGACTGTTGCTTGTGCTGTATAAGTGTCTACCTGCGCACAGTAGTTCAGTCGATAATCCGTACACGACACGATAGATCACAATCTCACCGGAGTCATATGGCAAAGAACTTGTGTGCCGTCCGCGCCTATCCAATTGAACGTTGAATGAGGGAATACATTGATATTATTCCAAGACAGCTTTTGCGTGAAGAAGTATTTCATCCCAGCACTACGAATGATTTGTGGATATGCACCGGTCAAGCCGAAGGAATCGGGCAACCAAGCAGTCTCACATCGAACTCCGAAACGAGACTCAAAGAAGCGCTGTCCGAAAACAAATTGCCTAACAAGCGCCTCGCCTGAGGGCATGTTACCATCGTTCTAAGGTAGACATTCAGTCAACACGCGGCGTCAGTAATTCAAGCGTCTGGTGCTTACCTCAACCCAACTTCCACCGACGAGATGGAACTGGCCTGTCTTGATCCTTTCCTTCACGCGTTCGAATAGCCGCGGGTATAGCTGCTCAAGCCATTTGTACTGCTGCGCTTGTGATGCCGCGAAGCGGTGCTCTGGATAACGCTCCATCAGGTCTACCTGCGTCGACCAGCTCCGCGCGACCTTCTGCTGGGTGACGCGGAACGGCCAGAGCCATGCTAGACAAAGCTCGGTTACTCATTTTAGGAAAAAGAAACAAAGGGCCCGCACCGGTATCAATATGGCAATGACCAATTCCCCAAATATCAACTTTAGATACATCCCCGTCATAAATATTCGCACCCTTCGCCTGCCAGTCCTCTCCGAAAACCTCCTCCGAGATCTTTCGCGCGTGAGAAATGCTTGACGGGTCCCCCGCATTGAAGGCGTTCATGATCGCGTTGCCAGTTACAATAGCCTTGTTCTGCAAACCGGTGTTACCAGGTAACGATCCTGCTATCTCGCGCAGCGTTGTGAAGTCCCACAAGAGGCGCCAGGCTTCTTCGTTTGGAACTACAAGATCTGCACTAGCTAGCGTGAAACGTCGGTTCATGTCCGGTGGTGCAATAGTATCGCCTCCTGTGGGAACGCCAAACATCCCGTTGCAACTGCTCTCGATAACTATTTCATACACACCAGCCTTCCGCGCTTCGAGCGGAATGATATGGTCGACGCGTCTATCGCCACCTATGGGTTGAAATTCGTGTAAGCTTGCGTGAACGAGAATACTGTACCAACTCAAGGCACCTACCATATCCACCTGTAATGCCCTGAAGCGGTGTCCCATCTGTCATGAATACCATAGCCTCGCAGCCCGGATCGAACTCGAACTGAACGCGCTCATACTGCTGCCAGTAAGCCGGAATGTTCAACGTGACCTTCCACCAATGGTTCGTCCATGAAGGTCCAAACGAATCGCCCTTCTTCGCGGGGCGGAACTTCTGCTTCATGGCCTCCTCAAAGGACGGCTTTGTGAGTCCAGGCGCACTCCAAACCTGCAGTTTTACATATGGAGGCCCGTCCAGTCTATGAGTGAAAAGGACCGAAGAGAGGTTGACATCTGAGAAATGGCCTCCTGTGAACTGGTTCAACCTGTCCTGGGTCAGGCTCTTTATCCATTTCTCTCCAGGACCAAAGTTCAGTTCAGGGTACGATGAATGTGCATGTCCGTGGCAACCAGACATTGTAAGTCTGTAAGATGATGATGGAGGTCGGTCTGAGAGAAAGAACTAATTTATTTAGCAACAATGTCACAAGGAACGATCACGTGGCCCAGTTTCTATGCACTCGCTCGAAGTGAAGTTGTAACTTGAAACAGCTTTACACATTAATTACATGATAACTTGGAGGTTATTAGTCCAAGGTCCTCCCTCATCACAACTATTTCACATCGATATGTCTCTATCAAATCCACCCATTATCCTCTTTCATCGATTGGCACGAGACTGTTGATCTAATTCCTCCAGAGCCGCTGCAGTCCGCATCTCCAGTTGGCTCTGAGAGTTTACTTGTTCAAATTCATGCATTCAGGCAAATGCGGGCGGGGCTCACCTGCATGCTATACTTTCCCTTACGGTGATTGGCTGATTCAGTATCCTTGATACTATGGGTAGTTTTTAACCGGGCTCGAACTCTTACTTTTCTGGCAGACGGGTCCTCCTCCAGAGATTTTCCTATAGAGCACAGGAGTCAGTCGATCCTGAAACAAAAAAAGGTACAAGTCAGGTTCTCACCGGATAAAACAAGGTCAAGATGACGTCGAGCGTTCTCGTAGTCTCCCATACAGAATCGTAGCCTTCCCAATTCGAAATCTTCGCAAATTAACAATACTGTGAATGGATGCCACCTTAACCAAACTACGGTCTGACGTACGTGTATTATAGATGATGTAATGGTCAAGCTTGATCAGTTTGCCGTGCTCGATGACCTGCTCAAACGAGATCAGAGCCTTGGACATCGCATCCTTCTTCAACAACAAGTCGAACTCGTCATCATGAGATTCAAGAGCATCTTTATCCTAGACGGCTTGTCACGATATGTTCATTATCGTAGAGATGGTGACGATGGCTCACCGGATAGGCCACAAATCTCCAGCAAATGCCATATAAGAAATGAGCAAGACAAAAGTCATCCCAATAACCTTCACCGCTGCCGTAATACTCGTCCTCGCTGTTCTTGTGCTTGCGGATGACATCAAGACTTCTTTCGATATCTGGTATTATCTTTTGAAGAATGACGGAGCGGGGAACATGGTCTATTGCAAGAAGCATGTATGCGAGCTCGAGAGCGGGTAGAAGTAAGCGGTTGCCTTGGGATTTGAACTTTCGTGCTTTCCGCGCAACAAATTTCTATGGATGCATTCCGTAAGAGTCATGGTAGATTTAGAATGAGACATGAGGTGACTCGCCTCTATTGCAATCGACTTTCCTGCGATCTTATGCACGACAATCGGAATCTTATCTAATAACACCTCCGCCTCCTTTAGTCTTGCCTTTCCTTCCTCTCCATCACAGCCCATCTGCAAGAGACACGAAGCAACACCATAGATGTAGCATGCCTTGCTCCACGTTGCTTCTCGTTCAAGAGCGCGCCATTGTTCTAAAGATGCCGGGATATCCCATAGACTCAGGTGTGCAACTGCGAGTTCCCAGAACGAGATGTAGTGCAGACTGCGATACTGTGACTGGACGGAAAGAGCACGATGGTGACTAGAGATGGTCAGAGTAGGTTGTGAACGGAGCAGTGCCAGACGTCCTTGAGCGAAAAGGAAGAAAACGCCTTAGAAAACCCGGCGCTCTGTCAACGATACCTACTGTCGAGCTAGCTTGTTTCAACGTACCATTTGGAAATCGTTTCATATTCCAATCCAAAATCGTCTGGGCCATTTCAATGTCGATGCCGTGGTACGTCACGGAGGAAAGAATGAGATGGAAACATAGTAAGCAAATATCTGCGAGCGTCCTCCGCAGCCCTTCTTGCTCTTAAGTAATTTGATTTCAGGACACTGATGATAGAAGCACAGAAACAAGGACACGGATGGATGCATACCAATGCCAACACGAGGATTCTTCTCACCCTTTACCCACCCGCCGGATTTCATCAGCAATTTTAAGCCAACTTCCCGGTCTCCCTTGTAGCCAAATATCTCGGCGACGGCGAGAAGACGTTCAGGCATCAGGCTCAGCAACAAGTTCGACGCACCTACCCCAAGCTCAACGCCTGAGCGGAAGTCTTTGTCGATAGTTTGGTCTTCTGGACCTTCTCCGTGTGCCTCGGCCTCCGCATCGACAACGTCAAGATACTTCCCAAGCTGGAGGTAGATATTGATCATCGACCTGAATCTCAGTCTGTGACAAGTCATAAGAAAGCATCCTGGATGAGGTACCACGCGGACTTACGCTTCTGAAAGAAAGCTCAACCAATTCCCTGAGCTAATGACACCAAGCAAGGCCTGCGTTGAATATGTGAGTGAGTTTCGAACTACCGTGTTGCGAGATTCTGACCTTGCCGAACAACGTTTCAGCGTACAAGAGTTCGGCATGTCTTTGCACAGGAGTCATACTCTTGATAAACGAAACGCCCGTGGCTGAGTTATCCCAGACGAGACCCACGATACGAGATAACAATGGAGGGGAAGGTGCACGATGTTGATTAGCTAGCTGATTGCTACGTCTGATCTGTTTACTGGCCTCTTGAAGGTCCTATGAACCCATCAATAAAGTGAAAGGAAAGCAAAAATTGGATCCTCGCACATCATCCTCATACGACATGACAGCCTTCAGGCATTGAATCAGGCAATAACCCGAGGTGATGTAGAGTCTTTCCCTGCATAAGAACATTGTGAGTCTCTTTTTCAGAAGAATATTCGGGGTTGAAGAAAGCATACTTTCTGGGATCCAGTTCAAGACAATACTGCTCAGACTCAACCATCTTAGAGTCGAGGAACAAAGCTTCGGCATGCCTGATCGCAGGGAGGTCATCTAGTGCCTTTTCTGGCGTGTAATCGGAAGATACTTTAGGAGCGGGCACAGAATTCATAGAAACGGATTAGAATACTGGGCCCAGAATATCCTGGTAGTATGCTCAAGGATGCCCGTGGTGAGATTATAAGCGCGTAAAGTAAATAGCAAACTTCAGTCGTTTATCCCGGATATGAACAGCAAAGAGCGACCCCAGGCCCACGCTAGGCTTGGCGAAAGTCCCAAACAGGTCAGAATCAGAAGAGTTGGATGGAGAATTGACACATGAAAATGGCAGCCGACGATGTGCAAGAATAATCGTGGTGCACTGACGGCGAGACGAGACGAGACGAGACGGGAGATGTTGACGGTAGTGAGCAGTACTAGTAGAAGTAGAATACACCCCAAGAATGAAGTCCGGATCGACGTCGGACGGACTGAATCATCATACTTATCATGATCATGGAATAGAACACTGCATTAGGTAATTCACATTAGCAATAAAACTCTAGCCTCAGCGTCACAGACTCATAGAGTACGATAGCATTGTTACATCGATAGCGAGACGATAATCCATCCTAAGAGGCGCATATTGTCCATCTCATATAGCTTAACGACCATGGTGGAAGAAGAAATGAAAAGGAGCGGACGAGCGAAAAGAGCGAATTGAATCAGAGCAAGCGTCAAAAGCACCCAAGCCAGTAACGATTAGAAAAGTTACCAGGTCAATATTTAGAGAGGTAAAGAAGAGCAATGATGGAATATCGATGGAGAGGGGTATACATGATCGTGCAAACAAGTCGGCGAATAAAACGATATGATAAATTACATTTCAAAAAGAGTAAACCAAACGAATGAACTGGAGGAATTAATCAGAATCAATAACACTGAAATCAAGACTTTTGAGATCACATAGATGCTTTTCGTGCTCGGGTTTGAGCTTTAGACTCTTGGGTGAGCCTGGAAGGGAAGATAGCATGGACATTTCAATGGAGGACAAAGATAATGTCGTCGCGTGCCGACTCTTCTCAATAGGGTTAGAGGAAGATGTCATCAGACGATTGACGTTAAGGGTAGGTGATGCCGCAGGTGAGCCAGCGGACGATGCATATGCATTTGACTGCAGCAACGCGAGCCCACCCGATGGGTTTGAATATGAGTCACTTCCATCGTCGTGAAGCAGCATCGACATGTTGCTCGGAAAGACAGGGAAAACAGATGATGTGGTGCTCGCGCGCGTTCGCGGTCTATTTTCGCGAGATTGCAATAAAGTTGACGGCATAAAGTTCGGGGTCAACAATCCGCCATTTTCACGCATGGTCGTATGAGCGTCTGTAGCATCGTAGTCACTTGCAAGCGAATCGACAGGAGACCTGACGAAGGCGCGATTCCTGGAAGGACTGCCTCTGGGGCTTCCTTGAGGACTGGACCGATGTTGTCGTAGTAGAGAGCGTGTCAGTGAACCAGGCAACGGCGGAGGCGGAGGCTGGCGACGCGCTTCTTCTAGTTGTTCAGCCAAATCGGCAAGTTGCTCTTCAAGATCCCGTATTCGTCCCTGTAACTGAGAATTTTCATCTCTCAGCAATTTTGATGTCCGCTGGGAATCCGCCAAAGCTGACAAGATTGCTGCCATTTCCGCTGAATGCTTGTCCTTCAGGGAAGAAATCTCAGACTCCAGATGAGCTACCTGATATTGCTGATGCGGAGAACTACATGATAACGATGTGGCTGTCGACGAAGAAAACACGGTCCTTGCATTACTTGACGATGTAATACTCGTCACGGGGCTCTCGACCCGTGTCGACGCGACTTCTGCTGCTGTCATAATGCGTGACGAGGCACGTCGGCGACCTGTAGACGGCAGCTGGCTGCGCTCAGAGAACCCGGCTCGAGAAGGAGCATACGAACTCGTCGCAGTGCTTTCCGTCTGCAACGAACGATAGTCGCGGTCTTGACTTGGTCGGGAGTTCGTCATTCGCATACGCGACTCTGCACGCGAAGGAATCGGAGGAGGGACATTCCGCTCTTTTGTGTGATCGGTATTACCATTGAGCAGACCTGCAGCAGCGAATACCCGAACAGTTCGTGGACCCATCCAATCTGGAGCATTGGGGTGCTGGTGACGCGGGTCCGTAGTCGCGCTGAGGCTGCGCTTCCGGCTTCTTTGCGGTACCGGAGGTGGGCCTCGTCCAATAGAGCTCAGAGCCGTCGCAGGTCTCTCGGGAGGGTCGCCGACCATCGCATTTCGCGTCCGCGACGACATTCCGAGGGAGGTAGTAGGCCGTGAACGCGAAATTAGTGAATAGACCCTTGGTGGCCTTTCTTCATTAGTCCGCGCACCGCTGAGGAACGGACGGCCACCCTCAGAGGATACACGGCCTATGTGAGTACCACCAGCGGTGCTCGGGCGGGAAGGCGTTTCGTAGAGTCGCGCTGTGTGGGCACGGCGTTTTCCCAAGTCAGGTCCTCGTTTCGACAAAACCGAGTGCGAGGTACCAAGTACAGCAGGTCTCCGTATCGTTTCAGTGAGGTCCTCATATGACGTCTGAGGTGATGTAGAGCCTGGGCGAGGTGTGGGAGAAAGACGAAACTGCCGTACATTGCCATTCATGGGAGTACTTTCGATAGAAGTCTTCCTCGTACGGTGAGCAACAGGAAGCGAGTCTGATGATAGCACGAGCGAAGAGGGCCGCGACCTCCGAACAGGCGATGATTGCATTCCGACTGATCTCCTGCGAGAGTTTGTAGAAGCCCTACGAGACGAGGTTTCCGCGTCCCACTTGCCTTCAAGGTCGGCACTTAATCGAGTTCCAAGATCATCTGGCTCCGGAGAAGGAGACGCTGACGGAGAAGAATTCATGGGAGGAGGGGGCTCAATCGAATCTGCTGCAGCAACTATGACGTCTTCGATACGTGATGAACGTTTTGCAGGATTGAGAAGAGCGGCGAGATCTGGATCGACTTCTGAGAGTTCGAAGCTTACTTCGCCTTCCTGCTCGACCTCTGGAGAGTTCAATTGAACTTCAGACTTCGAAGTCACAGGTGCTGATATATGGAGGCGTCTGTTCCTGGGCAGACATAGGGTCAGAAACCGGCGAAACAGAAAATGTCGAAGGAGATGTGCGACCGTCTTCCGAGTATCTGTCACCTGGCATACGTGAATGTAGGGAATGTCGGAGTTCTTTGATTCCCGCTTCCCATGAAGCACTCAAGTCGGCAGTTGCAGCAGTAACATCCGTATCCTGACCGTACATGATCGACAAATTGTTATTCTTATCGTCCTGTTCGGCTAGTTGGGCAAGCATCTGCTTGTCGCTTTCATTGTCCTCCTGCGCCTGTAAGCAGTCTTCCTGATAGGGATTCAAAGGCGGAGAGTGTTTCAATATGGACAGATTGGATAATTCTGACTCGATGATAGTCGACAGGTCGCCGCGAGACCTTACCGTCCCAAATTCTTCGCGCGATGAACCACGTTGGAAAAACGTAGTAGCAGCGGCTACTAGATGTCAGTAAGATGTAGATTCGTGCAATATTGCGTTTTGACTTACCACTTGGGGAAGGCTTCCTGAAAGGATCGTCTGGCAAAGGCAGTCCTCCTCGAGCACCGTCGACATTGCTTGGATTAGTTGATGAAGGTGATATAGTCATTACGGGTGCACCATGTGATCCAAGATCTTCCGAGTGAGAACGAGGTAAGGATGGAAGAGCAGGCAGCGTCTTCTCTTTCTGGAGAGAAAAGGAAGTACGCCGACCAACTGACAAGAAACCATGTTTTGCGACACCTCCCATCCCGGATGGCGTGGGGATTGATGAGCTGCTTCTCCTATGTTTAAGATCAACAGTCTGCGCTGGCGTAGACGGGACAGATGGATTGGTTGGCTTGCGAGACAGTGGTGTAGAAGATGGTGCGGCGTTGCTGTTGTTGTTCGGCTGCTTGGGACCAAATGGCAGCATGTTTCGCAATGAACGGAGTCTGCCAATGCCAGTGCTACCCGAACCAGAGGAGGCAATATGCATCACTGCACCTTTTCCGTTTGCCCTAGAGGAAACTGGAGCTGGGCTGTGTCCAATGGAGGGTCCGCCCAACGAAGGCAAGCGAGAAGGATGAGAAAGGTAAAGGGAAACATTGCTTCGAGACGCCGTGGTCCTTCGGGATGCAGGCGATGAAGCCGACGGGGTGTATGACACTGAGAGCGAGTCTCCGGATGTGCTGCGAAAGCCAAACTCGTCCATCGTCCTGAACACTGCATGAACGTCGAAGAATGGGACAAAGAGAGAGTTTTACGTACCACGATCCCCAAATAAACTACCCTCTACCAGCTCAGATGAGCTACCTGTCCTTCAAAACTCTTCGACAAGACGTTTTGTGCGCTATACTGTTGTCTGGTATATGTAGGATTTATGCGGGACCTTCAACCGAAGAAGTCGTCAAACAAAGTTGAACTCTAGAGACACGGCATGAACCACGCAATCTGCTGAAGTGTTTTCTCCTTTGTGAAATTGTGGCCGATACCGTCCTAAACAATATGTTGGCCGCCGTTGATATCGCCTTCAGCAAAGATGCGGTGGGCAGTATTGAGGATCGGACAAAATGATTGTTCGGGACAGTCCATTTTCGTTCATTCGGAACCATACTACTAAAAGTCACGTGTAGTGGCGTTTCGCGACTGAGCCTTCAAATTTTCATAATAATATTAATAACTCGTAAATTAATGAAGCCTCTACCTATATTCCGTGCAATGGTTATGTCCTTTAAGATGAGTCTCTCCCCAAAGCAGCAAACCTTCGCGGTGATAAGGTGCCTACTGCGGTACAGTGGCGGTGGCCGTCACGGACGACAGTGTCAAAAAGTTGATAGACTTGCCAACGCCTCTTGGGACTACTTGGACAATATTAATGGGGCATGGGTACGCCACGATGTTGTTTACGCGTTGGTTCGCCACTAACGAAGCCAGAGTCAAAGCATCCAGTATGATTGGATTTTAAAGTAGTACCCAAGAGTTTTCCCTGTGAAGCATCCCATATGAGGGGGAGCATACCTGCTCAATCATGCATACCCATTAATACATGAGCATACTAACCAGAGGTTGCATTCTGGAGTCTGACGCACCCGCCGGGCAACTATGAGTATCAAGGTAAGATTGCAGAGAAAGAATTGTGTGACATTTTATGCCGTTGGCCTCAGCTCTCTACCTGTATGCGAAGACTCGGGAGAGACCGAAGAGATAAGGAGCTTAGGAAAGCCGATTAGATAAGATCACGTCATTACCAAAATATGTGTCAGCCTCAATCGTTGATCTATCTGTCTCTCGACGCTCAACAACGCACGATCATGTCGAATTTGCTAAAGATTGCTATAGTCGGCGGACATGGAAACGTACGAATATAATTTATAGAATATACATCGTTAACAAATCTCTCGTTCAGGTCTCCATGCGTCTTGCTCGCATACTTTCAGCCAGGCCAAACACTAAAGTTCTCTCAATCTTCCGGAATCCCCAACATACCGAGGACGTTTCAGCAACCGGTGCATCTCCACTAATTCTCTCGTTAGAGGACGATCCCAAAGAGAAGTTTACTGAAGCCTTCGAGAATAAGGATATTGTTTACTTCTCCGCCGGTGCTGGCGGGAAGGGAAGGCCGGAAAGGACACGTAAGGTGGACTATGAAGGCGCGCTCAAAGTCTTTGATGCTATCGAACTGGTCAGCGGAGAGAGACCGAGGCTCATCATTGTCTCTGCTATCGATGTCAGAGATCCGAACGTCATTCCCGCGCACTATGTACGCCTTCTCTTCTGTGCTCAAAATTTCGTGCTTCGCGCTAATATGCTTTGTCACGCGGATCCATTAAGAATGATGAAGATAAAGCAGTCTCGGAGAGGATCAGAAGTTCCATACCAGTGTATATGCAAGCCAAATACGATGCAGACAAGAATCTCGTTCAACGCACCGCCTTCAAATGGACTATTCTCCGCCCGGGCGGCCTCTCGAACGAACCTGGTACTGGAAAGGCGTCCGTTGGTAAAGCTCGCCTGAAGAACACGATATCTGTAAGCTCCTGGTATTGATGACTTTTTTGTTCTAATTATAAACCTATTATGCGAACAGAGGGATGACGTCGCCTATACTCTGGCTTTACTCGCGGACAGACCAGATGCATCGGGTCTTGCTATCGATGTCGCTGGAGGAGATGACAAAATCGAGGATGCTCTTGACGCGTTCATTAAGAAGGGCGAGACAGATTTTTTGGGCTGAAACCCTCATGGCGAAAGGTAGTCAAATGGTACTCATCTGGTACAGCTGAAGGAAATAGAAGAATATCTGTACGGCTAGTCTTACAAAGGAACGTATGTCCGTCCTGAAAATAGAATTGCGAATCGTGGGTTCAGCAGGTTCCCTCTCTCATCGGAAGTTCATAATAGTTAAGGGACGCCTGGCAAAATTAATCACTCTTCTCAGCAGCAAGATTTTCCAAGTTGGTGCAATGGCAGACCACTTTTCTAGCCGTACCCGGTTTACATCCGGACAAGGAGTTGATGATGCAAATACAATTTGGCACACTGGATATGCAATGGCTTGAAAGGTCGAATCAATACTCAACTATGGCTGTCAGGTTGGTGAATGCCTGCATGAACCACCCTCACCACTCCTGGTGGAAATGAATTCTTTGGAGATTCGTAAAGCAACACTGTATGGGTTGGAATGGATTGCCCAGTCCTTGACGCCGCGGGCGAAATGATTATTGACCACTTGTTTGTCGTTAGAGGCTTCGATTATTCCATAAATAACATCTGTGATACATCCACAGAAAATGGACACATTTAAAAAGGGACCCTACTACTTACTAGAACGACCTGTGTCATTCTAGACAAAGATCCTGAAAGTCATGCAAATTGGAGGGACTCAAACGCCGATGAATTTATTGGTCAAGAAGTCTAGACAGGCTATTCCAAGGAAAATAGCATTGAGCTGCAATGTGTTGACGAAAGGCACAGAGGGCGTTGTACCCCTTGGCTTTCTCCAATGGACCACGTGGTACGTATTTCTTTGAGTCAAGAATGTTATTATCCAGATCACTCGCACAGTGACCGCTCTTCCCGGGAGTACTTTCGGAAATGAGTTCGGATATGAAACTAGTTGACAGAAAAAAGTCTGAAGCAGAGGATCCGCACCGCAAACAGAACATTGCCGCATTGGGGTACTATACACCCGGACCAATCAAAGGGCAAGACCTGTCGAAGCCGTCTAGCTCCAAAGCTGCAAAGTTGATCCTCGTAGACGCCGATGGGAGTTTCATAGTCAGCACCGAATAAGCACGGCGACAATATAAAGGACGCATATCGTGTGCATGGACTGAGAAAACGTCTTTGGACCTTTTTCTCGTTGTCGAGTACGCATGCCCTCTGACGAAGCGAAAGAATATGTATTCCACGAGGTTGGAGAAGGAAATTTCACCAGGAATTGTTATGGCCTGGAGGAGCTTGTGAGCAACATGGAGTACGTATCTTCGAAATAAAACAAACGCCTATAACGTAACGAGAACTCTTTCCTAGAGAATATTGCGATGGATTTACGCATCTTACACTCACAGCCTCGATTTCCTTGCCAACTTCGATAACCCGTGCAAATGTAGAAAGGCAGGTAAAGTCTGCCTGGACCGCATTACGTCACTTCACACCTGCCATCGCTTGTAAGACTTATAGACTACGAACCGGAGACAAGCGCTTTGCATTTAGGTACAGCGTTCCGCGCACAGAGGAGGACGTGCAGGCATGGCTAGATGAGACTGTCTTCTTTTCCGATGTGAAGACGGATGCGACACTATATGACGAGCATTGCCGATTGAAAGACGCCATTGGTGGCGTTGCTCCGACGATCACTACGTGCTTGAATTACATGTCTCTCAGATGGAGAATGACTGGACGTTCAGGTGAGTGATTTCAAACGGAAGGCTTGGAAGTGATTACAGCTTCTCGTAGTCCTTGTCTTTTCGCATAACAGTATCGATGGACGTAATTCGTTTGCGATACTGGACCTGTTCCTAGGATTCCTCGATCGAGAACTGCAGAAGGACTCAGCAGTCTCGACTATTGATTGGGGAAATGAGATCTTACGTCTTCCACCTCCTGGCGCCTTTGTTCCCGCACTCGCGAAAGATGATGAAAATCCTCCAGAAGTCTCGTCTCCTGTTGAGCGCTCAGAGAACGGGATTGAAGAACCAAGGATTGCCTATTGGCTTTATCCGACTCGTAGCACCAGTCAGAGGAGCGATGTCTCACAATTGGTACAGTTTCCAGAAGAGACGTCGGCAAAGTTACATGCACTCTGCAAGAAGAAAGGATATACGGTCACGCAAGTTCTTACCGCACTGTCCGCTCTTGCGCACGCAGAAGCCACGCTAAAGAACGCCGCTATAGATGGATCAGAGCGATTCCAGGAAGTTTCGAGCGCCTTCTATGGTGCATCCCATTATCTAGTGCCTTGGAACTTTATCAATCAGGTAACTTTTAACAATGTCAGAAAGTATAATAGACTTAATTGTGTTCAGCGTCCCAAGCTACCAAATGGGTACAACTCGTATCACTCGAGAACTAGCACAGCGCTTTGTACAGCTGATTGTGTTCCGGTGTCTTTTCCGATGGACGGTATCCGAAGCTGTGTCAAGGTAGACAGGGACACACAATCGACTATCCGAGTGGTTGATGAGTCGGCATTTTGGAACGTGCTTGTTAGGGATGTGACCGATGCGTGGAAGAAGCTTGATGTGAGCTATGATTTCTGCCTTGTCTGAAACTGGAATGCTGCGAGGTTGATTCTGACGAAAGTAAAAGCAATCGCTGGAAGGATACACCGCACGCGAGAAACGCGCTTCATACTACTTTCGGCGCATTCACGCCACAGATATTCGACCTGCCAGCTCTGATCGTCTCTTCTTTAGGAGATCTAGACAGGCTCGGCTTGCTCTCGCCCTTCGTTCCCTCCCCGGACATCGAGCCAAAGACACGTTTGGTCGTTAACGACGTCATCTGTGGGATCCGAATACGCATGCCTCCGATTATGAACCTGTTCTGGGAGTACAGAGGGATGATAACTTGCCATTTCATGGCCGGTGGAGAGTATACGACATCTGATGAGTTGGCGCTGATGACTGCAGCATTCGAGGAATGGACAAACGCGCTCATACAATGATAACGACCGTGTTGAATAAATTATTTTAGAGTTGATATACTTTTATCAAGGGAAGTCTTTGATGGCGGATAGTCACGGCCATTTGTAGAAATTCCCGTCAGTCCAGTTCCGAAGACAAAGGCAAGCCTGCAGAATTCGAACCGAAGGGTGGAAAACAATTGGTATTACTTAATTCTCTGGCTTCTAGAGTACAGCACCAAATAAAACCAAATACAAGATCCGTTTAAGATATTAGTTTCCTCCTTTTCATATGCAGTACATATGCTAATCTAATTTCGTTTCCAGACAATGCGCATGTTGTATTGGAGCCTTTGAAAAGGAACGTTCTGTGTAACAATGCGTAGCTCGTATATGTTCTGTTCGAGCCTCCCGAATGTTATGAAGTCGCACCCGTAAAAGCGATCATTAAAACACACTGTAGGACCTCTAATCCATTTGGTTGTCTATATGGAAGACACGTCTTGAGTAGAATCCATTTGCGCTGCACCATATCAAGCCTATTACATAACATAGTAGAAACATCGTACTCTGGGCTTCGCTAGACTTGGGCGGGATACTTGAACAACCGCAAGTCCATAGATATGAAAGAACGTAAACCGGGGTCTATGAGTAAAGTAAATGCTCGGCGGCGGCCGGACGTTCTGGTAAGGCTATCCCAATCGATGGTGACAGACCAGTAGACCAGTGCACCTGCATCTTCAAGAAAGAAATATCTGGCGGACCGTTGCAACTGGTGCGGAATGGAAGCAGAAACACGAGCGCTCGAGACTCGCTGATAGATAGACTAAAGAACAAGGACCGACTTGGCGGCGTTGGGAATAAGATTTAGGCTTTACGTGCATGCGATTGACGGCAGTTCTTCCGGCTCCGAGGCGCCTGACAGAATTTGGTCTGGAACGTAGAGGCTGAGATCCGAAACTGGATGAGTATCCGGACCGTCGCTGCTTTTTTGCCTTGAATGTCAATGCATTGCGGCGTCCGCTCGTCGAATATTGAGATTTGGATGACCTGAAGGGTTGGCAAGGGCTGAGCTGTAAGCAAACCGGCAGAGACTGCGGTGCCAACGGATGCGTAGATCACCATTAGTCATGCAATCGAGCTGCATCCGGGTGCAAGTGCCGTGCGTGGTCGGACACGAGATAGAATCTGGCAACATCCATCTGGGCTCTGGATTCGTTCGAACATTCTTTACGCAGGTGCGAACCGTAAGTGCATACCGGTGACTCATCTCACGATGCAATAATGTCTTGGAATTTAGGGAGAAGAGAGAGAGATTTGAGTCGAAAGGTCTGGGTCCAAACTGTGATTGAAATGACCCGCGAGATTTGTTATCTGTTATTACAGGCCTCCTATTCCTCGACGTCGTATTCCGGGTCTCGGGTACTTTCGTCATCATTTTATTAGAGGCATGAGGTCTAGGCCCTGGCTCGAGTGAATCGGCCGCAAAGTGAGCGAGGAAAGAACGAGGAGCTGCGAACAGGATAGGTAGTAGACATGCAGATGAGATGAGATGAGATGGGATGGATACGATTGTGCAGCTGGGCCGATGATCCAATGTAAGCAGAATGGGTCAAAGACTAAAGACGTGCATATGGATAGGATACCAAGAGACAGGGCCAAGAAAGTGTGATATAAGCCAGCCAGATGCGATCTCTGGGCCGGAAGTGGATCGACAGATGCAAAGAATAACATAATACGTAGAAAAGAAAGAGTGAAATATCACAGTGCCAGCCAGTTGGCAGGCAGAAACAAATTTCTGAGAATGGATTTCGTCAAATATCGAGGAAGTGGATGCCTGAGGAGCACGTGGCTAGCGCCGATTTCCCTGATGCGGATGCGGAAATAGGCACACTGGCCAGACCAGCCGACGATTCGCGATCGATGCCGAGCACATGAGTGATATTGAGCTCGAGGTCGAGGAATTTATTTGTTGCATTCGGCTGCGACGAGGACCGCCGGCTGCCGTCCCCCAAATTTGTCGAAAAAGAGGCTGGCGACGACGCGAGAATGGATCTGAGAATGGGATCTGAGCACCGATGCAGTGTACAGCAGAGTACAGCAGAGTACAGCAGAGTACAGAGCAAAGTCGAGCTCTCTGCTGCATCGTCATCGCACGTCGGGATCCGGAATCCAGCTAGATACAGAATAATGTGACAAGATGTGATGTGACGAGATGTGACGAGATGAGACGGAACGGGATGTCCAAATATTACTGTAATTAATATTAATATTGCTATTGGTGTACTTGATATTAGAGAGTGATATATGAGGCTCAGACTCGTGACTTGACTTGACTTGAAGAAACAAAATAAAATAATATATTCCTTGTCCTTTAACCACCACCTTCTCCTTCTCCTCCTCTTTCTCCTCCTCTTCGTCTTCGTCCTTCATTGTATACCCCCCTTTGTTGTACACATCTCAATCCTGGCAAACATCAACAACGTTCCCCTCATCAACTTCATCTCTTCGTCTTCCGCAGCAATGCCCGTCCCGACTGCCGACTTTGAACTCTTCACTTCACTACGCTACGACCCAAAACTCCTCACCGCCGAATTCAATACTCGCGTCAACAAAATAGAGCTGCCCTACCTCCTCTTCCAATACCACTTTGACAGACTCCTCGCCGCTGCAACTTATTTTGGTTGGAGAAGCGCCGTGGCGCAGCTCAAGGCGCCCGGGGCATCAGAGCGCTTAAGACATATGTGCGACCAAGCAGTCATGGACTCCGTCTTGACAGACAAGGAGAAGGGTTTAGGGGTCAGTGTCTTCTTGGTTTTCTCAGCGTTCTGTTTTGTTCTGTTTTGTTTTGTTTCTGACCGATGACACGTTCAGCTGCGCGTCCTCCTCTCCCGCTCAGGCAACATTCGTGTAGAGGCTCACCCAACACGTCCACTGACGAGGGATCCTCTGCTTGCAGCATCCGTCAACCCGCTCACAACCCCACCAACGCATCTGCCAGGTCCCATCTTCACCGTCCATCTCGACACGCAGGCAACTCCTGCCTCCGCATTCACCTCCTTCAAAACAACTGCACGCGGGCACTACGACGCCGCTCGCTTACGACGCGGGATTAAAGACCGGCGTGAGCTTCGCGAGGTGCTGCTCTATAACGAGCGTGGGGAGGTCACGGAGGGGAGCGTTCGGAACGTTGCGTTCTGGCGAGGTGAAAATGAGCGCGGTGAAGGAGGTGGATGGGTCACTCCGTCAGATCGTTCGGGAGGATTGGCTGGGACAGTGCGAAGATATCTCCTGGAGCGAGGCATGATGAAGGAGGGGACTATACGCGTGTCGGACGTCCGCGTTGGCGAATATGTTCTCCTTTCTAACGGCTGGGACGGCACCATTTTAGGACGTGTCGTCGGCGACTAAAGCATTTCTTTCACGAAATATCGTTATTCATACACCTTTTTCTTCTCTTCCCCCGATTTTTTGGTTTTTTGGTTCCATTGGTACCCGAATCTTCCTGGGTTTTCTAAGCTAGATGGTGAGATTCATATTTTCTTCCCGCTGAAGCGATGTTGACGCCAGCCTGGCTATAGTAATCTCAAGTGTAGTACGCTTGAAATTTTTCCGCTCAACCCTCATGTGTGTGCGCTTGTTTGCTCTGTCTGTTTTGCTCCGAGTCGGCTCCGCTGTCGACCGGCGTTGAGCCGATCCCCCGTTGAGCTCGCAGACAAGAACGAGCACGCCGTGTGCCCAGTAATCACGATCCATCCGTTCATACCTACATTCTACGCCTTACATCTATCGATGACTATACGATTCCGACTCGATATCACTCACATGCATTTACACTCGGCCGCGGACCCGGACCGCAGCAGATTATTCATCCCTCCGATCCTTAATCTTAAGAAACTCTGTCCGGTCTTGTGTTCACTTGTGTATGCCTACTTCCTGTCTGCGTCCATTTGTCCCGCCCCTTTGACCCCCCCCCCTTCTAAACACCACCCGCCAAACCAAACCATGAAAGTTCCTGCCATTCTCATATCATCCTTGCCCTTCTTATCGATATCATTGTCTGTTTACCCTTGCGTTTACCCTACTAAATAGTTACTACTGGGCCATTTACGCATCGCCTCGTACTCCATATATCTCCTGATTTTCATTTGCCTCACATTCATCTTATATCATATAATCGATGAGTTTTGGTTCAAACCTGCTTTTTTTCTATTGCTCCGATATTGTATGAGAGAGACGAGCCAACCAAAAGAATCTCCACAAGAGAGCCGCTGGACCGCTGTTTCCAAAGCTGCGAGTGTGTCGCCTGCCAATATTGACCTGGGATTCCGATTCCCTGCAGATCTTGGATTCCTTGATCGAAGATCAAACTGGCATTCTGCGCTACTCAGACCCGGACTCGGAGTCGGCTTCAGAAGACGTGTAAGAACGCGTGCGGTCGAGACTCTCTTGATCATCGATTATTTTTTTTTCTCCGCTTCAAAAGAAAAAAAGAAAAAAGAACGGTTCGGAGACTTCCGATTGGGTGAATTCGTTGTTCGCCGGGGGTATACAGAGACAGCATCACGGGAACTGCGCTTGAGTGGGGTTTGAAACAGACCCTTGTTTCAGTCTCATGCAGCAGATGCAGGCGCGTTCGGTGCGTATGGTAATTTGGCTGGAATCTAGGGCTAAGGGCGAAAGGCGAAACTGGGGGAAAGCGGATTGGATTAATTGAGTGGGCGGTGTGGACCGGACTCCGGTCCCAGTCGGTGTCATCAGGTGAAAATGCCCCTTCCCTGAGTGTTTCAGTGGACTATCAGCAGCGTGTCCGAGCAAAGCACTCAGGTAGCAGCCTTTCTTCGCTTCTTGTCCTTCTTGTCTCGGCTGGATTAAGGGGTTAAACGGAAGACTTGATATCGGGAAATTATGTACAATATCTATGGCAAGATAAATATTTTTCCTCCATGCTATCTTACACGGTTCCTGCACTCTTCTTCACCAAGATTGCTTGCGGGAGTTAGTAACCGAACTGGGCCAATCGAATGTTCAATTCAAGTCACTAGAAGCCCATCTCGTCTCTTCTATCAGCGACGAGTTGACATGTTCTGAGCATATCAACATTAGAAGCCTGATATCAGAACAAATCTGCAGTGTCGGTTATGGATATTCAGGTGTCCTACTCCAGTCAATTGAGAGAACCGGCACAGAGAGAAGTTACCGGATAGATTGTGGAGATTTAGTGATTTAGTAGAGGTTTAGTGCAACACGTTGACCAGCACAAAATAGAAGAATCAGGAGTGTTCGCGATCCCTCACACCCAGACTAGATACACTGTCTCGCAAGTTCTAGGTGTATCGTATAAACACACGTGAAGTGCGATTTCCGTAAAAGATTGTCTATTCGGGCTTGTTATTTACGATTAATTCTATACCCTGGTTCCGTCGCTGCTTGTCTCGCGTTCCCTTAATCAAAGACGTTCAAAGTCGGATTCATACGGCTTTAGAAAAGAAGACAGGCGGACCTTCTGACGTTTCCGGGTGCAGCGAAGTCCATCTCGCTCATCGTTCCAGATGGATGTATATAGTTTGTTCCAACGTTTTGGCACCTTTCGCCCGCTTCCTTGAGGTTGATCAGCATTCGGCTGCCAAGAACACACAAGAACGATGGATTTCCAAGGGCATTGAGAGTATGTACCAAGATTAAGCTCGATGAATTCAGCTTGATCTCCGATATAGCAAACATGGAGCAACCGATGACCCTAATGATGGTTGTCAGTTTAGGCATATGCAAGGAGGTTGCAACTGACAGGATAAAATATTAAATCTGATCTTGTACGAGGACCTTGACAAGATCAAATCCCCTGAAGCCGGCAGACATCTTCCAATACTCAGCGGCCTTTTAGAGCGCTAGGACCATAAGGATGATCGCATAAACCATTGGAATCGTCCTACTTTGAAATGAGAATTTTGTCTAATGATTAGCCATGTTACTAACCAGCTAACAACATCCCATTGCCACGGTGGAATTGTGTCAACATCACATACTATTACATCTCTCGTGAGACCTCCAAGAGCAACTGAAACTTAAGTTTTGCAGTAGGTCAAGTAATTGCAGCATACTATTCTCTACACGAGTGACACAGATGATCACGCCTAATTTAAAGGCTGCTTCGAAGACAAGTAACGTGTTCAGGCATATTACCAGCCTTCTATCTACATGATGATGAGTATTGTTCTTTGTAATGTTTTGCCACCTACCTTGTTTGTGAATGCAGGCAGCGCAAGTACTCGAATCATGAGAATGTCTTTAACGTTGTGAGCCACTCCAAAAAAAAGGACAATTACTTCATCGCTTACAGTCGATCAGAATGACAGTTATCCAATCCATTCAGTAATCAGTACCATCGAAAGCGGAAAGACAATGTGCTCTTACTTGAAATGCTTAGTGTCCATAAAGAAAAGTTACCTTTGTGTGTCTTATCATTGATGCGAAGATTGCTTGAGAAGCAACAGCCTACATCTACGTGTACGCATGCTGAGATAAGAACTTGTGGGAAAATGTTTCTTCAAGTACATGTACATACCGTAAGATATCTGCGTTGTATGTCTTCCCTTGAAATTGCACAAAACTAGCATCAAAGAAATATTCATAATGGCGAATCACTCACAACACTGGCACCGAGGATCCCAATGTAACGATTCTACGTGTAAGCACTACTCAGTCAATTGATAATTGTAAAGAAGCTTCTGCATACCAAAAAATACACAAAATCGACAGCACTCCGTGGAAATTTCTTTCGGAATCTCAAAGTCAACAATGCACGTTTAGTAGCGTGCAGAGAAACCTCTCGAGCATACCCAAAAGTATTTTGCCTGAAAAACACGTCAGCCATTGAATCGGCAAGACGCAGTGTGCTCATCTCCTTGTCCATTGTGATGACTTATACGATGATCAAGCATTTCTTATACATAATTGCAAACGGCGAGCTTATTGCGAAAACCAAGATGTAGAAATAACTTGAAAATGCTGTTGTATATTGAACTCCGACACTATGAGCGGAACTTCATCTGGTTCGATGGGTTCGATGTATGTTCGAGTGGACAGAATCATACGGAATACAAGATTTGTTGAATTTGGCAAGTGAGCAAAGACAGAAGGCTAGGCCCGTTGAAGGCACGACTACCTCGATATATCGACGAACTTGGATCAGATGCGCGGATTCGGATGCATCACTCAGCGACGGAAGAATCGCTGTTCTTGCTCCACACTATGGCTGGTTATCTGATCGTCGCAAATTCCGACATTGACGCGTAGAATGGTCTGTTTCCGTAGGGCAGCTCTGATAGTTCATATCGTGATGTCTACCGTATTTTGATTGCATGCGAGAAATACGCGACTACACGGAAAAACACCAGCACCAACACCATGGTATGCTGGACGGACCGACGAATGCATGAAAATTGGTGATGATCAGATGCTAATGAAAACTGTTACGGGGGTCTCATATCTAAGCCGGACAACCATCTAAGATCCTCGTTTCCCGTCATCAACTTCGGCGTTCGTAACGAGATCTTTCTCTGCAGGAGTCAAAGCAAAGAAAGAGTCTTTCTGCTTCTGTAACCATCTACGAGGCTAAAGGAGCTGTCAACAAACAATGATGACAAAAGATGGACTTGAGACGCACTGGCATGAAAACATGATCTTCTTCGCCGAAATCATGATAGAAGATAGCGTAAATAAAGCCCACTATGCAACTATCAGGAAAATGTTTATTTATGAGTTGGCAATAAGTACACACCTGGCACTAGAGTGATTCTCAAGAATGCAGCTGTTGAAAACATCCATCGAGGACGCGGATCTGTCGGCGGATCGCTCGCAGGCGACGCTGAGACAGTGATGGGCTTTCTCAGACCATTCTTAGGCGTCGAAGCGTATAGTCTCGTCGCTACTGCTGATGATCTATACTGATCTGTGGGTCGAAGAGCATACGGTGTTGGTCGTGGTATTCGCATTGCGACTCGCAAATTCCGGACTCTCGTGACCTTTCTCGGACGTGAAGCACGTGGGAAAATGTGACCAAGGCCAGAACCAGAACATATTGTGTTTACTTCATTCACTTCAATATTTACCTGGGCTTCAAAATATTGACGACCACGACGGTCTGAGCGACACACAATTTACATGTCCACTCGTACTTGCTTCCTGAAATCGCAAACTCATCGTGTACACCGAAACTTACCAGAGGCCAGCAGCGTATTCGAGAATCCGATTTGCGGTGACCCCCTTCAACCTAGGCCCACCTTCTGATGCCAGAGGGAATAACAGCGCATTCGGTTCAGGGTCAACCCTCGCGTCCCGCAAAACAGGTCCAGCGATCTTCCAAGCTGTATGCACCATGCATCTAACGATGCGTGTACAATAAGTAGTTCTTGTATTTAAAATCCGTCGTTCACAATGATGGAAACTTCACAGAAATGGAGCCTCCGATTTGCATTTTGCAAATGCAAATTCCAGAATCAACTAACCTCGCCGGCAATGAACAGCGGTCGCTTCGATACTGGAAAACTTGATCAGAGGTGGATCACGTCATCGCGACGAGACCAGCAGAAAGAAGAAACAGTCAACATACTACTTCCTCAATTCAGTAAAAGTTGTGTCGGACAAGATCATAATTGTGCAGAGTCAGCTATGCGCTCGGCGCTACGATCTCATATATGACGAATTTATCATAGACAATGCAAGGGTCCAAAAGCAAGATGATTTCTGAATTGGAAATCATGGATTAGCTCCCGCAGTTTCTTTGGCACCTACTTGCCTCAGGATGAGCTCGCAAAGAGTATTCAGCAGATCGCCGATGCGTTGTTCGTCGTCTTTCTTTTCTCTTTCTCATCCATACGCTGTACTGGAGCGACAAGTATGAAATCAGACTATTCTCTCCCTCCTATCGTAAGCTTCCTATGTGGCATCTTGGCGTTGATCCCACTCCCACGGCTTTTCATCCATTGGAATACCGGCGCATGGATGTATGCATTGTGGGTATCCGTCGCCTGTGTCTTTCATGGGATAAATGCGATCATCTGGAAGGACAACACGGAAAACATTGCGCCCATTTGGTGTGATATAAGTGCGTTCGCTTTCTTTGTGCTGCACGGAAAGGTCTCGCTTACGCTGCGACGACAGCATCGCGATTCTATATAGGCGAGAGCATTGCAATCCCTGCTGCTTCTCTGGCGATTGCCAGGAGGATTTACCTTCTGTTCAGCTTGAAGAGATCGTATTCGCAGCAACTCGAAAACAAGTATATAGCTTTTGAATAGGGTCCGAGAAGGAACACTAAATGTGTTTTTTCTGATTTCAGAAATTGAAAGCCGTCTCGTTTGACTATGGGCTTACCTTGGGCCTTCCGATCCTTAAAATTATTCATTGTGAGCACCGGGTGTCTGCAGTTTGAGAACGTACGCCACTGAAGAAGTTCCCAAGACCATTGTTTCTCCCATGGCTCAATGGCTCTTTTATTTGCTTGCTGGCCATAGCATCGGATGAGTATTTTATGAGAACGCCGGTATGATTATCGACAGTTAGAGAAATTGTTTCGGCAGCAAGGACGGTCATAATGGGTTTCAGAAGAGACCGTTCATTGGTAGTGGTGCTAGCCGAATAAGAAGATGTACATATATTATATGAGACGTTAACGAAGTGAAAGAGACACTGATCGGCGCGCCGATCAATCACATGAGTGCCCATTGATCGGGTCAAAATCTCGACGCTCACAAGATTCAACCAAAGAAATTGTAAGTTTTAGGGTTGACTAGATTTAGCATCTCGCGACAGATTTCGACCCACAGCAGGAAACTGTTGTTTATTCCAGTTCTAAATAACAGTTTGCTCGCTGTGAACGTGGCAAGATCTTATCAAAAAGATTTTCAAAATTGTCTGCAATGGGATGTTTAATCAAATTTAAAGTTTGCAAAGGATCCCGATGGCGGGAAGATTCTAGAATTTCACAGGCAATGAGATTTAAAGTTTCTCTCCTGTCGAAACACATGACACGATATTCATGAGGGATTTCGACAAGTTATGCCAACGAAATACACACACATTAATGCTCCCTGTGTATTATCAATGGAGGTATGCATACCGATGCCTTTTACTTATCAAACTCCTTTCCAATTCTATTATATACTTATTTGCCCGTTGTGCATGAATGAAGTGGTAGTCACCTGCACACGTGATCAGGGATAAATCGTCTGTTGAAGGTGAGGCATTCTTTATCATTGATCATCCGAGCGGTGCTCTATCCCTCTTTCCTTCGCATTCTCAGCATCTGCCACTTCTCTCAACATAGGATCATATATCTCTTCTGTACTGCCGGTTCTAAGGTATATCAGGGATTTCCAATACTTTTAATATATCACTAATCTGTATGCATACTGGTTCATCCAAACCGCTGAAGTAATTGCCATTTACTTGGGAGAGAAGACAATTGGTTTCTTCTACCAGAAGTTTTAACGCTCGCAAGTGCCCAACCCGAGTCGACATGTCTTCCGATCAGCCAGAAGCACTCACACAATCTCAGAGTCAATCATTCTCAGACCAAGCCTTTTCATTATGGACCCGGTTTGAGCAATCAGGAAATCGGGAAGACCTGGACATGGCGATTGCTTTGCAACAATCCTCACTAGACTCTTGTCCTCGTGATCATCCTGATTATGCTCGTACGTTGCATGATCTTGCTCTTTTTCTTTACAAGAGATACGAGCGATGGGGAAATGCCGGTGATCTCGAGAGAGCAATCTCGCTGAATCAGGATGCCCTGGATCTCCGGCCTGGGGGTCATCCGGACCGTTATCTTTCATTGGGCAATTTGGCAAACACTCTCCGAACACGCTATGGGTCTAAAGGAAGATTGGAAGATCTTGAAGAAGCCATATCGTTGGAGCGTGCTGCGGTGGAGCTTGCTCATGTGGGTTACCCGCACATTTCTTTGTTGTTGAACAATCTAGTACGCTCTTTGTGGACACGCTTTGAACATTCAGGGAGGATGGAAGACCTTGATGAAGCCATCAAGTTGGGACAAGCTTCACTGGAGCTCCGTCCAGAGGGTCAGCCGCATTTTCCTTCGACATTGGTCAATCTCGCAAACTGCCTTCGGACGCGCTTTGGTCATCGAGGGTGGATGGACGACCTCGATAGAGCCATCTCTCTGGAACGTGCTGTCCTAGCCCTTTTACCGGAGGGCCACCCGCATCGTCCTTCAGCATTGGGTAACCTTGCGAGCTCCCTATGGACATGCTTTGAGCACAGCGGGAAAATAGAGGAGCTTGAAGAAGCCATTGATCTGGAGCGTGCCGCATTGGAGCTTAGATCGCGGGGTCATCCGGAGCGTTCTTTGTCGCTCGGAAATCTTGCAAACTGCCTTCGGACCCGCTATAATCACGTGGGAAGCATGGAAGATCTTGAAGAAGCTATCGTGCTGAATCGTGCCTCACTGGAACTTCGGCCGGAAGGTCATCCTCACCGTTCTTCTTCATTGGATAATCTTGCGATTTGTCTGTGGGCGCGCTTTGAACACAGTGGCAGAATTGAAGATATTGAGCAGGCCATTTTGATGAACCGTCACGCCCTTGAGCTTCGACCTCAGGGCCATGCACTTCGTTCTTTGTCATTAGGCAACCTCGCAAATTGCCTTCGAACGTATTTTATCTGCTGTGCAAGGATGAAGGACCTCGAAGAAGCAATAACGCTGGAACATGCGGCTTTGGAGCTTCGACCTGAGGGCCATCCACAACGAGCTTCGTCTTTGGGAAATCTCGCGAGCTCTTTGTGGACACGCTTCGAACAGGGAGGGAGGGTGCAGGACCTGGAGGAAGCCATTATACTAAGCCGTGCATCCGTAGAGCTTCGTCCGCAGGAGCACCCACTTCATTCATTGTCTTTGAGCAATCTAGCGAACTTCTTGTTAACACGCTTTGAGCACGATGGGAGGACGGAGGATCTTCAGGAAGCCATCACGCTTAATCGCGCTGCACTGGAGCATCAACCAGAGGGTGACCCGAATCGATCTCTGTTTTTGGTGAATCTCGCAAATTCCGTATGGAAGCGCTTTGAACACGACCGGAAGATGGAGGATCTTGAGGAATCCATTTCATTGAAACGTGCAGCACTCGAGCTTCGACCAGATAGCCATCCGCTACATTATTTATCGATGGGCAATTATGCGGCTGCCCTGTCTGCTCGGTTTGAACATGGCGGGAGTATAGAAGATCTCGAAGAAGCCATCAAATTAGAACGTTCTGTCTTGAAGCTTCATCCAAAGGGTCACCCGCATCATCCTTTGTTCTTGGACAATCTGGCAATCTCACTTTTGAGACTCTTCCAATACAAAGGGAGGGTCGAGGATCTTGGGGAAGCTATCGTGCTTCAGCGTGCCGCCCTGGAGCTTAAACCACAGGGTCACCCAGGTCGTTCTGTATCATTGATGTTCCTTTCCGATTTCCTCCACCACCGTTTCCAGAAAGATGCACGCATCGATGACCTTGAGGAATCCATTCAGTTTTTGCAACAGAGCACTGCCCATACTTTCTCCAGTTTCCAGAGGCGTCTTGAGGCTGTGCAGAGATGGATGGCAGTCGCGCGATCTTATGATCACCACACTCTTCTTGAGGCGCATAGAACTGCAATGTCACTCCTTCAGCGCGGACTCTCTATTAGACTCACTCTGTCCACACAACACAAGTTTCTTTCTAAGAACAGCCTCTATCAAACGCTCGCACTGAATGCAGCTTCACACGCTATCAATAAACATGACCTCACTCTGGCCATTGAGCTTCTCGAGCAAGGAAGAGCTCTGCTGTGGTCGCAGATGCGCGGGCTTAGAACGCCTCTTGAACAGCTGTCGAAAATAAATGGATCGCTTGCAGAAAGACTGCAGGGTTGCAACCGTCGCCTGGAAGCACTCATGACGTCGTCCGAGTCCCGTATGAGTGGTTCGGGCATGAATGGAATCGATGCTCAGAGGAATAAACTGTCTAAGGAACAGCTCTCAATCGACGAGACATTGGCGCAGATGCGACGGTTATCAGACGAGCAGGAGGAATTAATAGACGAAGTACGGCGAATAAGCGGATTTGAGGACTTCCTTAAGGCCGCTCCATTTATTACCTTGCAGCAAGTGGCTGCAGAAGGACCTGTCATCGTGCTTAACCACTCCGAGTTCCGGTGCGATGCGCTTATCATCACGTCTAGCCAAGAAACTCCATGTGTTTGCATTCCCCTGGACGATGACTTTTATTCAGATTCAATCAAGCGATATGAGGAACTCGTAAAAGGACGCAAAAAAATCGGGTTACGGTCCAAGAAGTACGACGAGATACTACGACGAGTGATGAAGATGTTATGGGACCGAGTTGTCTCGAAAGTCGTTCAAAAGCTCAAGGAATTCGGCGTTAATAAAGGGTCACGCATCTGGTGGTGCCCTACGTCGGTACTTTCCGCACTTCCTTTTCATGCCGCAGGTCCGTACGAAGGCGCAGATGGTCGTGTAAGGTACCTGCTGGATGACTACATCTCCTCGTACACTCCAACTCTTACGTCGCTCATCAATGCGCGATCTAGTATCCAGAATGGACAGGAGAAGATGCTTTTCATTGCCGACACGAAACTTCCCTCTGCAAAGGAAGAAAGAGATTGGATCCGTCGAAGTCGCCGGCCCATCGATAAGCAACTCCTTGACGATCGCGCAACTCCAGAAACAGTACTCAGGCTGCTTCCAGGTGCACAATGGGTACATTTCACATGCCACGGGCTACTTGACAAGGAACCGTTCAACTCCTCGCTCAAGCTTCCTGGAGGAAAGCTCACATTACTGGATATTGCCCGGGCTGATCTTCCAAATGCTGAATTCGCCTTTCTTTCTGCGTGTCATACTGCCGAACAGGGCCCGAAATTTGCTCTAGATGAAGCACTACATCTTGCAGCGGCAATGCAGTTCTGCGGATTCAGAAGTGTGGTCGGTACAATGTGGAAGCTGCTTGATAGAGACGGTCCTTTCCTTGTTCGGACCGTGTATGCATACATGATGCTGGATTTGGAAGAGGGAGAAATTAGGTTTAAGAGGGCTGCAGCGGGCATCCGTCAAGCTGCACTGAAGCTACGGGATCAGGGTGACGAAGAACCAAACGGACGCAGGGTGGATATCATGGCTGAGCGATGGGTCAACATTGTGCATATTGGTGCCTGACTATCTCTCTAGTGTAAAGAATGTCACAGAAGTGCACATGTTTAGGCGAGTCATGCTAAATGCACGAGATACAAATAGCTGATCGTGAAACGAGTTCTTGGCTATTGTAAAGACCTGGCCTATGACACTTCCAAAATGATATACTCGATTCTCAGCTATTTTATGATGATCGAGCCACTTAGTTAATCCAATACCGTACCTCAATAGTCACAATGTAATACGTGAAATTTCATTCGGGATATGAATAACAGAATGCAAAAATGAGAATAGACAATCATTTCAATAAACCAATGCAGAAGCCAAGTGCTGCATCATTCCGAAACGGGGACATCTAGTCGATTCAGTGGCAGTTATCACAGATTTTCCTCCAAAGACATGTAATATGAATATCAATGTCATGTTCCTGCACCTCATGGCGATGTCCTATCCGTATTTACTTTGGCAAAAGAATTCCGCATTTCGTTCTGCGCAAAGCGAGACCAGATCCTCCGGAATTCTACTTTCAACATCATCAAAAGGACGTCCGTAATAAATGCCGAGAAAATCTAGCTCTTTGGATGGGAATATTCTGTCTGTTAATTCGGCCAGCCCAACTAGTTTGAGCATTAATGCTGAGTATCTGAAGAGCATGCAAGTGCCTGACCATGTACTGAATGAACTGCGATGGCGAATGCGAGGTTCTCGATACTCGGGATGGATAATCGCGAAGAAATGAATCAAAGAGATGAATCGAGAGGTGCTCCAGCGACGACAGAAATTTGGCTTGATCAATCTTAATCTCACTCGGGCCAAGATATACAGTTCCAAACGAGCAAACGAATTGCAAAGATATCTGTGCAGTGATCTATCACTTACCCGTCCTCCTCATACGGTAGTTTGCCGACAATCAAGACTTTCATGAATATATCAAAGGGGAATTTGTCGGTGCTGTCAAGATATTGAGTATGTTTCGAACTCAATATCGCCAGAGCTGCTCGGTCTATCGAGTGTGCACGTTTGAGGCATTTCTGAACATCCTGTATGTATCTGAGGGAGAGATGACTATGGACGACGAGTTAAGCATAAATTTTCAATTTACACATGTCAAGATAACTTACCAGAGGATTGGCACGAAAGAGTCCATACGTAACATACATTGCTCTGCTTGACGGAATCGTAGCTGGCAGATATTGGTGAACATCTTTTCTGACATTTGCAGGAGAAAAAGCGCTCTTGGACATTTTTGACTTGTTCAAGCGCTCACACGTTTCCGAGCTTCAATGCAAAGTTACGCAGAGACAGGCAAGTTTGTCTTGATCTGATGTCATCCACACAATTCCCAAGCGACCATCGTTCGAGTACTTGCATTAGACGCAGACTTGTATGTCACAGACAGAAGGCCCCTCACTGATGCAATCGAGCTTCTAGTGCAAGAAAGCCTTGCTTCAGTCCCAGATGAGAAGATTCAGAACCTCACTTGATCAGCCTTCAGATGGTCGCGCATCTGGTGGTGGTGGTTCTGCTTCGGAATTTTCTGCACTTCCTTTAATGCCTCAGGCCAGACAAGGACAGGGACGAGGACGGGAATACGAGGTATCTTCTGGACACCACATCCCACCGTACACTCCAAATCTCGCATCATTCATCAAGGTACGTTCTGGTGTCCAAAGCAAAGCGAAAGGACGCTTTCCATTGTCGACACCACAGTTCCATCGAGAGATTCGACAAACTACATCGTACAAGATCATAGATTCAACATTACCGAGGAGTTTGGTTGCGCGCCTACGAACGTCAATACGTTTTATGCGTTTTTTTCTCCTTTATTCCCGGCCTCTCGTGACAGGGTTGATTTCGTATGCTTATTGCGGTGAGTCATCCTCAGCTGTCTATATTGCTTCTGATTATTGGTATCCGATATAGCGTTGATTATCCGAATCTACCTTCAACGTCGTCGGACTCTCAGCATGCTCGACAACACGAATCAGTTCGGTCGATACTATCGCGCCCTCGCCATGAGCCTACGCGGATGCTGTATTCACTGTGCATTTACTGTGCCCTGCACTGTACTTCTTCTCGTCATCGATGGAGCGTTGGTAAGCCCTGTAAACTCGGTGGGAAGGACAGACGTGCACTTCGACTTTTCGCGCGTCGATCTTGCGCTGAGAAGTGCTTTGTATCTATTGGAATTTTGGGGTATCGCCGGGATACGCGATTGTCTTCTTTTGTTCATGCGGGACAGCGAAGGACATATGGAATGGATACGCACGGGTTTTCATCATAATATCCCAGAAGCTTGGCTTGCGTCGCCTTCTATGAGGAAAAGAGAGGACACACTGCACCCGGACACGACACTCAGCGTATCAGAACTCAGAGTGGCATCACTGATGTATGGAGCAAATCAGGATGGAAATCAATCACAATCCAGTGCTCACTAGGCATGCTTTTTGTTTAAATCTTAGAGCTATTCACTCCCGAGCTTACCGACTATTTCACATGAATTAGCACACTAGCTGTATCGATGATGATAGAAATAGCTGACCTACAAGATGCATCAAAGGGACAAACCTTCTTTTCTGAAACTGATCTGGAGAACAAATCCCGCCTCTCGAAAAGATTCCACTGAAGACTGTCGAGCTATGCCGTGCTACTTCCAAGGGTGTATGACGGAGACTGGCTTCCCTTGCTCTCGAGCTACTTGTACTATAACATACACATACTCATGTGTTTGCTAGATGAATATACGCATCGGCTGCTAAGAACAGAGTCCAATAGAAATCGATCAACACGTGAATGGTGCACGCGTGACTACCGCTCCCATGCTCATGATACATTGATAGGCCTATCCTATAAATTATGGTAACTGAGTACTAACAACTGCTTGGTGCGTACTAGCCTTGTTCTGCTACCATGTTGTTCTCTCGTGCACGCGCTGACAGCCAGCAGGACTCGACGACCGTCTCATCGACCGTCTCTAGCACAATGTCATCAGCACCGTCCGAGTCGACAGCACCCACGTCGGTCCTCGAGGAATCAACCTCGACTCTGCTGAGCAAGATGCCTCCAGCAAAGATGAAGGGCAAGTACACGCAGAACCGGGGACTCGAGGATCTCCCTGGCGTCAGGCATGCGCTGGATCTTTTCCTTTCCTCGCACATGGTCGAGTCGGAACAGTTCTGCCGCGAGAGTGATCCGAAAATGTACGTTTTCGCGTCCAAATTTTTCTCTGAAAATTTCGTCTGAACTGAGTTCGATTGGGTTGGCAGGGAGCGTCTCTATTTCGCGTCTGGTTATGGCCTTATCCAATGCGTGAAGGCGCTAATGTCATACGAAGACGAAGTTTGTATTTGTTCAGAAATATCACGTGATGGGATCCACAGTTGACTGGCCGAATTTCGATTTGCGTTAGGATATTCTCGCAGCTATAGGCCATACTCGTCATGGAAACAACATTGCGAACCAGCACCGCAAATCCGAGTCTATGTTCACGAGACTTTCCTCTCTTGTTTCGTCAACTTCCGAAGTGAACTGGGTCAAGTCGATGACGCCAGTCGAGCGACACGCGGAATTGATCTACGCAGAGACTCTGTTTGAAAAGGTATGTGTATGATTGTGATCCTAGACCATTTTTGGCTTCAGTTTACCAGATCACCAGGCTCTTCTCGGTATCATCTATTCAGGTGACTGGCTGGCATTCTTCAAGGAAGCGTAAGCGCATACCAGCTATCTTTAGTCGTGAGTACCAGATCTCATGTGTTTTGCTCCAGTTTACACATGCGAACATTGGTCAACATCTACTGGCTGCTTTACTCGTATCTTAAGACTGTAGACGCGGAGGCATCTACTCGCGGTGACGGCCCGGAAGATAAATCTATTGATTCCGACTTCCGATCAGGCGTGTACCTCGGTGCAGGGCTGTCGCACATAATCTTGACACTCTTACCCGGTCCGCTACAGACGGTCGTTGAGATCTTCGGATTCAAGGGTCATAGAGAAGAAGGTCTCGAGCTCCTTTACAAAGCTGGCGGATGGCGCGAAACTTCAGACCCGGATGCCGCGATTCCAAAAATTAGCGCAGAAGAAGAAGGCGTACGCCGTCCGATTTGTGACATGGCGCTGCTCATGTACCACCTCGTTATTGCGACTTTCGCTTCCTCTTCTGGCGTCGATATTCCTCGAGCGCAGAACATCCTTGATTGGAATCTCAAACGCTACCCGAAGGGCGTGTTCGTCCTTTTTGGCCAGGGCCGCCTCTTCCTTATGCACGGACAACCTAAACGCGCTATCGAGAGTTACCAGACCGCGATGGAAGTGCAGTCCCAGTACCGAAACCTGCATATGATAAGCTACTGGGAAATGGCTCTCGCGTATCTGGCTCTATACGACCCCCTTGAGTCTCTTGCCTGCTGGCGGAATTTGCACGCTGAAGCCACCTGGAGCAAGGCATGCTACGCATATGGAATCGCTGTTTGCCTTCTGGCTCTCGGAGAGGAGGAGCGCTTAAAAGAGGCAGATTCATTCATGGAGAAAGTGCCAAAACTCACACAACGCATCGCCGGCAAGTCGATACCACTCGAGGTGAGTTTCCTTGTGTCACTTCTAGCGATATGACTCTTTGACTGTTGTGTAGAAATTCGTTGCCCGAAAATCGCGCAAGTTCAAAAAGCAGAATAAGCGGTTGGCTCTTCCTGCGATTGAGTTCTCATACTTCTTCCTTGGCATTGCACGAGCTCCACAAACCGTTATCGCAAACAAGATACTTCCGGAAGTTGTGGAACTGCAAAACAAGTTGAAGTCGTTCGAAAATAATCCTAAGAAGTACGAAGATGGGCACGGTTACTGGGATGACTTGTGCCTTGCTGACTTCATCGAGGGCGTTTGTTATCGATACCTTGCTTACACCGTGAGTTGGATCTTGACTGTAATGTGTCTTATCAACTGACGTATTTCGCTAGGAGCCTAACGCTGTCTTAGATCCTGAGGAGACATATGAAATGCCACGAGAAGAGGCCGAGCAACGTGGACTTGCCGCTTTCCAACGAGTACTGTCTAATGCTCCTAAGATTGAGCTCGACCACCACCTCGTATATTACACCCATTTCGAAATGGGTCGTCTATTAGCGTGCACGGGTCGAAAGCAGGAAGCACGCAAGCACTTTGATCTTATCCTTTCCGGTAATACTTCTAGTTTGTTGTCCGCCAACTACTTTTTCTCACGGTCATCGTCCTTTAGGCAAAAATCTGGAGGTCAGCTCTCACTCTCGGAAAGGAAAGTACAGTTTTGAGGTGCGAATTTCCGCTCAATGAACGTCCAGGAGAGTTCTGACGTTCTGTATAGTCCGCATTGCTCCTGCGCACGCATGCCGTCGTTGACGCTTTGGAGCATGATAAGCCATTGTAACATCTACTCGTTGCGCCAATCTATTATTCGCTTGGTCGCGTCTAATGTACGCTATACCTTGTATACTCCTCGCCATTTCTATAACCCTGCCGGCTTTGTCGACCGAATTGTTTGTACTACAATATCTCAACTTGTCCGACGCACTAGCTCTCTTGTTTATCGTGTCCCCTTTGTCTGATAGTATTATCATGTCTGCCTAGTATCTAGCAACGATAAAATAAAAGGAACTCTCATCTTTCACGCTGAACACGTATCATCTGAGTGCAAAAATTTCAGCGCGCTGACAAGTGTGCTAAATTCTTCGTCAAGGTTCGCCTTTTTTCAACCAAATTGTGTAGCTTCTCATCATCTTTGCTTCTCCTGTTTCGACTGGAAAGATTCGCCTGTATACTGTACGTATAAGCCCAGAGAATTGAATCAGAAAAGATGGCTCTTGCCTCTTCGGAAATGACTTCTGATTCAACGTTCGTCACAGTATTACTTCATCATTTGTCTTCATTTCTTTTTGCTTGAGCTTTCGTATCCCGTCTTGATCTTGCCTGAGCACTGCTGGCGATGGAATGATCGATAATCTTCAACTACTCAAGGTCTCTAGAAGGCCTATTTTCCTTGCATATCAAATCTCAGCTCGCTGATTTCAAAATGCAGGGTGTAGTGAATAATTCCGAGATCCACGGTTTGGTGTTCGCGCTCACTAGCCAGCGCCCACGTCGAATTTTCTCGCGTATTTCCAAACGCCGCCTGTCCATTATGCGACGATCATCAATACAACCGACTCTCGACTGGCCCCATGAACGTGCCTTGGACCATATGCGATCAGATTCCGTGCCCAATAAAACTTATTGCATGAGCTTCTTGAGCGCGCACTGGAATCATAGAGCTCCTGTTATGCGAGATCCCGCTTCTGGATATAAAGCTTGATTTCATCCTTTCCCTGTGAGTTACTCTCCTCGCTCCTTATTAGCAAGACCGACAATGACTTCATCTATTGAGGAATATATTTTCAGAAAGACGAACAATGGCGACTATGTCCGCAAGGCCTTCGGTATTGAAATCACAGGTTCAAAGATGTCGTGAGTCTCCATATCAGAACCGATGGTTTGTTCGTCGCGCTGATGAAACTTCACGACAGCGATATGTGCGACGGATTCACGCACTTGATAGTATCTGTATCCGTAAAGATGAATAGAAGTTTACCATCGCACAGTCGTGAGGCTTTAGAGCCGAGGGTGAGAGCGGCATGGACAGTAATGCGCCACCAGGTACCCGGGATAGCGTGCAGGTCTTTCAAGATGCCTCCGCCAGACGAAAGCTTCGCTTTCCGCTATACGGTTCGCACCGTCGCGGATGAGATTGAAGCTTGGAGCAATGCGACCGTCATTTTCACCAACGACGTGAGACCGATGCGCGAGGCATATCGTCTGCTGAAGGATGGACACTGGTGGCTCTCGTCTGCTGATCATTACGTAGCTGAGTTGCATGTCTCCCCAGGTCCAGGTGGTTGGAACTTTAGGTTGGAACTTTGTCGTTCCATTGTATCCGAGAAAAGAAAAATCTGATTTGAATCCATCTCAGTCTGTCCCTTCTGCACAGCTTCTTCGATGGGCGAGCTGGCTTCTCGATGATGGATCTTTACTTCAAGTATTTAACTGCGGAGCTCGAGGGGAAGGCAAAGCCACTCGAGCCAATTGAATGGGGCACGGAAATTTCTCGGCTTCAACCTCCAGCTTCATTCGTCGTGTCCCTGGTTGAGACAGGCCGTCCACCTAATCTCCCTCCGGCATCATCCATGATCGCAGCAGAACAACTGGGAAAGTCAGAGAAGCCAGCGGTGGTTAGTTCAAAAATACCTCTCCCAATTGCTCTGCTGACTGTTTCTACTAAAGACTCTGGCTTTATCCTCCTACAAACGCCGGGGTTAAACGTAGCATCTCCCGGGATGTCACCTTTTCGCAGGAGACGACGGGGAAACTTCATGCGATTGCGAAAAGGCACGGTTACACGATCACGCAGCTGTTCACGGCACTTCTTATTCTCGTGCATACTGAAACTGAGTTTCAAGCAGCTAAAAGTATAGGACGTGGACGTTTTCACGAGCTCAGCAGGTCATTCAATGATGCGACCCACTATCTCATCGCTTGGACCTTTATAAATCATGTAAGTACATCCTGATCGTTTTATAGAGTTGTTCAGACCGACACCTTTCTTGTCGAAGCGCCACAAACTTCCAGGCGGGTACAGCTCTTATGAGTCACAAAAGGGTTCTCCGCTTCTTGCCCAAGATGGCACATCGCCCGTCCTCCCGATGGACGTTATTCGAGCAATGCTCAAGATCGACGAGACCAAAAACTCAATAGAGTTAGAGTCTTCGACGAAAATGCGTTTTGGGATAATCTCGTTGCTGCAGTGGCCTCGATGTGGAAGTCAATTGACGTGAGTCCTGGACCTTCAGAAGAGGAATCGATCTGACGCGAGTGACTGAAAGCAATCTCTGGACGCTCACAGAGCCCGCGATATGGAAGCACACGTTACTAGCCAAGCATTCAATCCAGCTGCGTTCCAGATACCCGCGCTCATCATATCGTCCATTGGGGACTTAGGACGACTCGGTATACTAACGGACTATCTCCCAGGCGCACCATCAGAGCAATCAACGCTGTTGGTTGATGATATTGCGACAGGACTGCGGTGTACGATTGCACCAATCGTCGAATTGCTGTATCAGTACAATGGCCGACTGTCGTGCCATTTTGGCACGTCTGCCGAAAATACGTCCGAACAAAGTTTAAAGCTCGAAACCGACCTTCTCCAGGAATGGGTGGATGCACTGATCACGGAGCTTTAGGCCCCACTTAGTCGTAATGCGCCTTTGAAACTGTAGACCCCATCTCTACTGATACAAAAAGCGGCAATATAGGAGTTCTCGAGCAAAGACCATCAACACTTTTATATCATCTCTTGTTGATGCGTCGTCAGTGAAATGACGTGAATAAATTTATAAAATTTGATAAGTAAAAATGACAAGCTGACCTGACCGTGGGAAATCAATACCTAGGCCTGTCTTGTGCTGCGGCTTGTTTGATACCTGGCCCTTTGCCACATCTTCATTTCGTTTCCGTGTCATCACTTCCCCCATTAAGTTATCTCCGTGTATCCCATTCTCTACCAAAAATCAGCCTTGTCGGTCGTCTTTTCAACCTAGATGTACTTTGAGGTACATCTACAAGCGCGTGCACGCAATATGACCTTTGCTACATAAAAGCGGACCACAAACAAGAATAATGATCTGTATAATGATCTTGAGATGCCAGGATGCTGGTACCAGCCTCTTTGTTAGATAACCATAAAGGGTCGACGATCGGAACTGCGGGCATGCCGCGGGCGTGTCGCTTAAATCGAAATATTGTGCCTTCTTGGCTCCACCGATTCATCGCCAAAAGTGATAAGTGCTTATGATCTGACCAGGACCATATACGTCTGGAAAATCCAAATCACTACAGAACATCAAAGGACACATTGACCGCAGTCAATTCAGACCAACAGCATTTCAGCTTTCTTATCTTCCTTTATTGTTTGTATCCTCTTTCTCCTTTCGTCGGTGGAGTATTTGATCTCCTGCGTGTCAATCAGCCAATGAATGCCGCATTTGGCCATTTGTACCTAGTAATGCTGAATCCGAAACGGACGCCTAACCCGGTGTAGGTAGCTGTGTAGGTGTATAGGCTGGTCATATATCCCATAAAGTAATCTCTGGGCAATAGCGGCGATTTTTCCCTTTCACCATCATGGCATCCATCGTTGAGCAGCTCGACCTGGTCCCGCAGGTTGTATCGGATACGAGGACCACAAATGTCAGTATCTTTACTTTCTTTTGTGTCTAAAATAGCTAATAAAAGTTATTTGGTCAGTATCTGACGTGTATGTTATTCAGTAACCGTTGAGATTTTCTCTTTCTGAGGGTAAACTGACCAGTGGCGGCATTCGTGGTATTTTTGTATGACATGATCTTGACTTTCCCCAGGTGAGCGCGAGCCGTTTCTTAGAGATATTAAGTAACTCATTCATATTCTGCTCATTCAGTGAGGTGCGTGTGGACTGGTGTTTCTGAGAATGATGTTCTGACTTTAGAGACAGCTGGAACTGGTATGGAAAGCAAGATGGTCCGCAGGAAACGTCTTATTCGTTCTGAATCGATATCCTGTATTCTTTATATCTGTATTCTTGCTTGTCTGTGAGTCGTCGGCTGTGATATTCTGATGCATATTGCTGACATAGCTTATAGACATGTTTGACTATGATTCCCCATATCATGTGAGTTGCTTGGTTCTTGGTCAATCATACGCGTTGACAAAGAACAGTTGTCAGTATCTGTTTCTAACTGCTTAAAAGAGAAGTTAATCAATGTATTCTCCTCTGGTAGCTGTGTTGTATCAAACTATGTTGAAGCATGGTGAGTTCTTTGATACGAGAGACTTGAGACACAGCATTCGAGTTTGAGTCCATAGGTCTATGCTAGTATTTATCATACCCGTGCAAGGTGAAAAGTTGCGCTCGAACTCCGCGCTATTTATACTAACATCTTCTAGTAATACTCATTCTGCGTACACTAGCCCTGTGGGGCCAAAACCGAAAAATCTTCGTTTTGCTTTATTCTGCACTTTTGGTACGAGATGTTGAGAAATATATCTTCCGCGTGCCTTGCATTATTGAGGTTATACGATCAGGCATCTGACAGCACAATTCTGGTATCGATTGCTCTGGTATCGAAATCACTCTCATGTACGCTTATTCTCCCTAACTAGTAGACGGGTGTCACTGACTTCGTGATCTTCAGTTGAAAATCGACCGATGTATGTCGTTAAGCTCTCTGTTTCTGGGAACAGTGACCGAATGCGACAACTTTCAGTGTCAAACCAATTTTAGGATGCTATGGCATCTTGAATGAGGTCTCTACGTCTCATACGATACCGTCTTGGATTGCATTAATCATTTTCGACACGGTCGTTTTTGTTTTAACTCTCATCCGTGTTGACAACATTCGAAGGGCAAAAAAAGACCGAAGTCTCTTGCTCAATATCCTTTTCAGAGATGGTAAGCCCAGTGCATTTTTCACTCGCATCATTCAGTTACCGATATTGCAAAGGGATCATTTTCTATGTAATCATGCTGGGTGCGTTCTCCTCCTTATTTTGCCCATACGCAGCGACTCATGAGATAATACAGCCTCGAGCGTTGCGAACCTCGCTTTATACGCATCCCTGCCTCTGCGTCGTCGAGGACTCATCATATCGCTCATTCCGCTACTACGAACCGTGATGTCTGTCTGCACGGCGCGCTTGATCCTCAATTTGCGATCTGTTGCTGTGAACAATGGTCGCTCTGGGCGGCACTGGGCATTGGGAGAACTGGACGATGATATAGCGAACTCGTCGGCGCTTTCGCGTGCAACGGCGTCAGCAACTGCATTGGCATCTTCCTCCGCTACGAAATATTCGTTCACCGCATCCAATGGTCCGCGTCAGATTCAAGGAGATACGGAGAGAAATGTAAATGTTGACCCTGATATCGTTGACGAGTCTATGCCTAACATGCCTGCGGATGAATCTTGGTTTGGATCGCCCATGCCGCCGATAGTTGTCTCCGTTCACACAGTCGAGGAAGAGCATAGGGATGACGCACCAGGAGAGATGTCCCAACCAAGCAGCTTCAGGATGTCTGTTTTTAACCAATTTACGGGCATTGCAGACTACGATGCAAACTCAAATATGGAGCTCGGCGAGCTCCGGCGAGACAAGCGGAGCGATCGCTGAGAGGAACCAGAGGAGTCTTAATTTAACTTGTGAACATTATCGACACGTAAATGTAATCGTCATTTAGGAGCTATCTTTATAGTCAATTCATCATATAGTATTTCAGGGCATCCGATAGTAATAATTATCGGTGGAGCATTCTTTGTTCGCTCTTCTGCGAGACCGTCAAGAATTGATACACTGTTTAAGAGACACTTAACCATAGAGCACAAGAACATCATTTGTACACGGTGAGCAAAGCAATTACCCTAGTGAATGGAACGGACAGGAGGAATAAAAAGGACGACAAATCACATGGCAGAGGACTCCGCGTGCGCATCACGCGTCCGTTCTTGGTCGCTTCGTGCCGCGTTCACCGTCCTCTGCGTCTTTCTCAGTTCCAGACTCGGTCGACTTTGAGCCTCGAGAAGCCTCCAGTTCGGCTTTCAAGGTCGCGATCTCTGCCTCGGCCTTCTCGCGGCGATGTAGCTCCTCTTGGTACATGCGCCTCATGTCCTCGAGCTGTGCTTGCAAATCACCCATTGCCTGATCCATGAGGAGTTTCTCAAGCGTCCACTTCTCAATGTTGCGCGCCTCATTCTCTTTGAGGTGGTGGATATATTGCACCGAACGACTCAGAATTGCACCCTTCGCCTTCTCGCCTGAACCATTAGGCACTATACGAGCGAGCTCGTTAATTCCCTCGTTGATATTTCCGCGTCGGCGGCGTTCGACTTCTTTCTACATCGCAGGTCAAAACGAGCAAGACAATATCAAGAACGAGAAGATACGGACATGATTATCCTTCCTTTGGCGCGCCCACTCTTCACTACCCATGATAGTTCCGTTTACAGTCGGAGGACCTGCACGGCGACGCGCCGGCTTCGGTTCTGGATGCGGGAGAGGTGGTGCCTGCTGTACAGGCGGAGGCATGGTCGGAGGTCCCTGGCCGAGGGTAGGAGGTCCATGAGGATGGGTACTGGGACCCGAATCTTGCAGCTGAGGATGGATGTTTGGATTCGGTTGAGGAGCGCCTGCTTGAGAAAGATTAGAAAGGGTCTCAGCGGCGGCCTCCTTGACTTGGTCGGCAGGCTCCTGGAAGCAAGAAAGTCAATCTTAGTTTAACAATGATGATAAAGATGCAAACCTTTTGAGCTTGGTTCTGGATGAGACTGAGAAGAGCAGACATAAGTTGTGGGTCCTGTTGCAGAGTCGGGTTGTTTGCCGAGCCTGCAGCAGCAACGCCCGCCTCCTTTATTGCTTGCAATGCGGAAGCGACGGTAGCAGAGACCGACGCAGGAGGCACCGGTGCTGCAGAAGTGACCGTGGACTGAGGTTGAGCGGACGCTGTGGACATTGATCTGGGCAGTTGTGCCGGCGTTGGACCCAAAGCAGAGTCACGAGCAGAGAACGAGTCGCGTCGAGATCACGGGATGAGAGGAAGGAGGTCACGACAAAGTCATGCGTTCCGTGGCCCTTATATCAAGGCCCGGGCAGTGCCGGTTGCGGAGTTTCAAACATGACTCACGTGAGACTTCACGTGAACAACAACCACTTATGTTTAACCCCTATTCAATCTTCGAGTGCGAGTGAGTGCAGAGGCGGATCTATTCTATTCTAACTGATTCAGTCCACTCGCAGAGTGAGTCACTTCATCTAAGCGTTGCAGTTGTGGATCCATCTTCTCATGGAGTAATCCTCGAAAAGAATGTTTTCTACTTTTCAGAACGGCATTTTGCCATTTGTAGTCCCAAGAGGAAAGCTTCTCGTTAGAGCTCTAAATCGGCCCTCAGATCAATCACGAATCGATCAAGGTACCCGTCGGTGTCTATGCGTACAAGGCAGATCCAAGATGAACATCCCTATTTGCGAGTATATACGTGCGCCCACAAGTGATCACAGCCGCGGCATTGGTTTCATCGCTTCTTTAAGCTTATACAACACTTTAAGCCTTATAAAAAGACTGGATCCTCGGCGGCGGCATCGAACTGATTATCGGTTTCGCGTCTGTCCTTTGGGCGATGCTTCCTTGATGTAAGAACCACGGTGACTAACAGAGCCCAGGTGAAGTTTTATCTCGGACCCTCGCAAATCGCGTCTCTGTTGCTGAGAATATAAGCCTGCTCTGATGCCCGCTGCTTTGTACACATGTATATAGTCTGCCAAAGGAATCACTTACTTACCTCTCCACTCGCTCTCTGGCCTATGTTCCCTTGCAACTAGCTAACAAGGCTCTGATAGCCATGGTCAGCGAAGACGTCTCGTTACTCCTTAACGTCGTCCACGATCTGCGGATTACGAACGTAAGTCGTCTTTCTTGCTCATAGAGATCCTGCGCGTCTAACCCGTTTTTCGAAACAGTCCGCTTCCCGTAGGTACCTCTCTCTCTCCCCTAAACTAGTTCTTATTGATCTCACGTACATAGTCGCATCGCTCGTCGTCCTGCTTTATGATATTTCGCTTACTCTCCGAACGTAAGTCCTGCTCGTACCAGCTTTGGCTTTGTGGACTAACAACTAGTTCCCAGTGAAGTCTGTATCTGCATAATTTCTTTTTTTTTGTGTGTGTGTGAATTAACCGGAAGATTCTACCTCTAAAGATTGAGTTCGTATGGAAGGCAAACTGGTCGTATGGAAAGGTTCTCTTCTTCCTGAATCGATACCCAGTTGTGGCAATTTCCACCGTAATGATCATCAGTGGGTCATTCCCTTTGGCTTCTATTTGTCTGAATGAGTGATTACCGTCGCTTAACGTCTGATTCCTCTCGTCTCAGGTAACATGAACCTTGCTTCCAGTCTCAAGGTAAGTTTTCAAGCGCGATTATACCGTCAAATCGATTTACTCTGGTGTCCCGTAGATGTTCGTTCCCTTCTCATCCATAGAAGACTTATGACTAACCACAGCTGGCTGTCAGGTGCGAAGTATCTTATCGTCTCGATGGCTGGTATGAAATTAAGCAATATCTAAGGACTTACTATCTGACTGACTCTTCTTTTACTGTACAGGTCAATGATGGCATTGATACTACCCGTTCAACGTATGTTATATACTGCTAATGCAGATCTCGTTTACATTTCTTCTTATAGTCATCTTTGTCCTTCGTACATTTGCGCTATGGGAACGGAATCGAAAAATTCTCACCTTCCTGATTCTGCTGATGCTAGTACGTTATCCAATTGAAATATGGGCTCGAAAATGCTGATGTGCCGTTGTTATTCTGTCTTCGTTAGGCATGTGATTCGGTCATTGGCGCGTTCATTTGGATGTCTGAGCGTATCGGCAGTGGTAAGTCCCTTGTGTCCAAAGATCCCATCCAATCACTGACTTGGCTGTCAAGTCATGTTACCACAAGAACCTGGGTATGCTTGTAAGGTATAATCGCTATAGACAATACTGAGAACAATTTTTTAGCCTTCGAAAAGTTTTAGGTTGTTATAGCACCATCTCGGGAACCTCTTCGTATAAGGTCATAATACCCGCCGTCGCAGCTCTCATGGTCTTTGATGTTGTCGTCCTGGCGTTGACCGTACTTCGTTTCATCAGAATTCGTGGGCTCCCTTTATGCCTAACCATGACATGTATCTTAATTGTTATTTTAGGGAAAGATGGGGGAGGTAATGGATCCGTTATAAGGATCTTGTTCAGGGACGGTATGTACCGGGTTCGATCAGTATTAGTGGAAGTCAGGTACTCAGTGCAACGTTGGCAGGTGTCATCTACTATATCGTCGTTCTCGGTATGTTTTTTCCGCTAATATCGTTGTCTAAACGGTGATAGCCTCATCTCGAGACTTCTAGCATCAAGTGTTGCAAACTTGCTATTGTACGCCCTCCTTCAAAAACAGCACGCTGGACTTGTTGGCTCTTGCATTCCCATACTTCGTACGGTTATGAGCATCTGCGCAAGCCGACTCATTCTGAATCTCCGCGGTGCCATCGACCGGGTGCGCTCCCAATCGCAGACGCCCTGGGGCACTGAAGACATGGCCAGTAAAACAGATGCGGCTACGATGAACTCATTAGAGGAAATGGTACGACACGATGAGGTGGAGCTTGAACTCCGCCTGGGTCCCGCTTTGGCACATGGGTTTGATCACCAAAGTTTGGGTCTAGGAGGACAAACATTTTCCATGCCTGTTGCTACGAATCGCACGCTATATCGTCCACGAAGTACGACCGTCGTGGAAGTCGTCGCTGGCTGCGACGCTAGTACCTTTTCTGACGTCGTACGAGGTGACTACGGTAGATTGTTTGAGGATGGCAGCTCGCTCCTCGTCAGCCCTTATTCTGTCAAGGATGACGTTTCAGGAGTACGAATGGGCATTGCTGTGTGACTTTTCTTCTTCTCCTCTCTTTGTCTCTTTAGGCTCGTGGTCCTTTTTCATTCCTTCACACCTACTATCATTAGATCTCGCTCTTTTAGAACGCTAGACTTCCTAACTTGTGTTATCTGGAACCAGTCGGAATGAAATGTATGTGAAATTATATGGTTAACCTAATGAACGAAGGACCCAAAGAAAACTAACCACTTGCAGAAAGCTCTAATGAAACAAAGTCCGCAAAAACATCTACCTACGATGCAAACTTCCCACTATTGCCACTACCATTCATTTGACGATCAGGTTCCCTCGGACTCCTGAGTGCAGGACTACCAACCCTCTCTCGCGCAGTTCCATTCCAGGCTGTCCCGGACCCTGCTGTGCCCATCCCATTCGCAGTTGTAGAATTTGTTCGACTCCGCCTTGCACCCTCGCGCAAGTCGACTTCCAGAATATCACCTTCGGCATCACTTTCGACAGGTGTAGCCCCTGCACCGGAGCCCGTACCACCAGCGCGGGGCGTTCCGAGACCAGATGTGCTGCCTTGACGTGCAGCGCTGCGACGTTGCCGACGCGCATGAAACGTACGACTCGCTGTCGCATTCGAGAACAGCGGGAGGAGGTAGCGTTCGTCAAGCGTTTGGAACCATTTCCCCTCGACCAGGGCTCCGTTGAGACGAGTGAGGCTTGCCCTGTAGGATTCCCGAGCTCCGCCTAAAGGCCCGTTCGTTGCCGCTGACGAAGCAAGAGGGAGTACCTCATTGTCGGAGTCATATGAGTCGGAAGATGATGCTGAGAAGATGTTTTGAGGCCCAGACAGACTTGCGCTCTGGATGTGATGATTGTATCCCGCTGCGACCCGACCTGGGCGGTCTTGCACGTAGAAATCATCATCGCGGTATCGACCCCAACCATCTGCTTCTGAACTTCGTCGTCCTAAGAAAGTGTTCCCGCCTCCGCTAAAAACTGCAGCATCTTCTTCATCACTGCTCACCGCCCCATCGTCCTCTACGCCAGTTCTGATGTTCAGGATCTCGAGCATGCGCGCAGTTGTTCCACCGAACATGACAACGGTAAGGACGACAACGATGAGGACAGTCGTACGCAAGTACTGTGCGTTGTCACCCTGGAAGCCTGCTGCGAGTGCAACGCCAACAGCCCCACGTAACCCGGCCCAGAAAAGCATCATCTGATAAGAGTAAGGAATCTCGTCCGAGCGCTGACCGCGCACATGTCTCTGGAATAGATTGATGGCTTCAGACAGCGGGAACACTGCGGCGTATCGTACAAAGATGACCGAAACAGTCGAGATGATGATGAAGAACGGTCGGAAATAGTCCGAGACTTTTGTTCCGGATGGTGCGGACGTGAAGAGGGAAAGCCCGAGGTAGATAAAGATGAAGTTCTCAGAAAGCTGGGCAAGTATGGAGAATATGTATTTTGTTGCGCGTTGCGTACGACGGGACATAGTATGATACGCGTAGTGCTTGAGCGTGATACCACAGAATAGGAGTGACACGATCCCCGACATGGACAATCCGTTGGAGAAAAAGTAGCACGTATAAGCGCAGAGCGCGACCAGACACGATTCAATTTTCGGGAATTGAGCAAGGTAGGAATGCTTGAGTGTCAGTGACATGAACAACCCAAAAGCGCAACCGAGGAACATCGACACGCTGAAGGATAGCAGGAATATCCCGATACCGTGGAGAACCGAGCTCATAGCAAACTCCGGCTGGTCAAACTTGGACAAGGTTCTAGGGAGCTTGTTAGCGAGAGGAAGCAGTGGCAAAACGGGAATGACCATTACTCACTCGTACATAACGATACTGACAGCATCGTTGAGCAAGCTTTCACCGAAGATGATATTATAAAGTTTCGGGTCGACCTTGTACTGATTGAATATGGCGAGAATTGTTACAGGGTCGGTGGCGGAAAGTGTAGAGCCAAAAATGAGGCACTCGAGAAGGCTCAGGTTTAAGGACTCAAGACCTAGGCAGGACCAGATGTAAACCAGCACTCTTTTTTTTTTCAAGTCATTATTCAATTTGGAAAGAAAGCTTAGCAGGGCTTACCCGAGGCCTATTGCAGAGATGAAGGTGCCTAGAAAAGCGAAAATAATGATCGATCCAAAGTTACGGAAGAATAAATCCTTGCAATCGACTTAAATTACGCAGAGGTTCAGGATAGAGGGACGACTGACCTGTTTCAGCTCATAACCCGAGTTTAGGATGATAGGAGGCAGCAGGAGATTGAAGAATAAAGTATGATGGAATGTCTGGACAGAAGACACGTCAGGAAGGGTAAGTGATCAAGTTCTTGCGTGTACTCACGAGCATCTCTCTCATGAGATGACCAGGCGCTATACGGACAACGAACCCAACCAGCATTCCAGCACCTATGGATACGAGAGTCTCATGGACTGCGCGGATACGTTTTATTTGAAGATAATAAGAAGTCCAGAGGGAGAGGATGAGGAGGATGCAGACGAGGAATAAGGACCATGATGAGTAGTACTCTTCCTCGTCGGGCAGTTCTGGCGACGGAGTTGGAGTCGGAGATTCTGGCATAATTGTCGGGGAAAGAGGCGTGCTCGACGCTCAGAACGCGTCTTCGCCGTCGTCGTCGCAGTCGTGTACCGTGGGCGCCGTTCGAGTGCGAGTGCTACGAGGCTACGCTGCAGGCATCTCGTCAATGCACGTGACCGGCATGAATTTAAAGTTCACTACGGGCAATTTAGTATTTTACATCGGATGATAAATGGATTGATATGTAATTTGATATTTTCAGTATCATTCAATATCATACTGCATATCCTCATAAGGGATATTTAAAATATCATCAAAGTATTTAGAATATCATCAAAGCAGATATTCTGATTGACCAATCGGGATAATTTTTAGGGATATCTGCTTCGATGATATTCTAAATATCCCTAATGAGGATATGCAGTATGATATTGAATGATACTGAAAATATCAAATTACATATCAATCCATTTATCATCCGATGTAAAATACTAAATTGCCCGTAGTGGTTGCTATTTACAGCGATTACAATGTCAGTGTCAGTCAGGCACTTTACGGTCATGGGATAAGGAACAAGCTTGGCCTGCCATTTGATTTGTCTATTTACCATGCTGATTGTGGGAGCCTGCTCTGGTCATCTCGTTGCGAAAAAAGATATTTTCCTCAGCGGGAATCCTTTCTTACTCAACCTCACCTATCGATGGACTCGAATCGGAAGCATTCTGAGAACTTAATCGGCTCAGGGAAAAGTATCAAATCATATTCGTCCATTGTCCCAGTATTCATTCAACACATGTTCCCGTGTCCAATCCTCGCCAATCCAGTATCATCCACTGCCCACTCGTGGGATCAGTAATATTGTTCCCGGTACTCAATATAACCGCGTCCAAGCACTCTTTCTCTCTCTCTCAGCTCCCAGTCTCAACGCCTCCCAAATGGGTCAAACGCACTCAGAGTCACCCAATCCCACTGTCGTATCGTCGTCCGCAGCGATGATTGACCCTCACCTCCATACCCCTTTGAAAGATATCGACAAGGTGAGCAAGAGCACCACGTCCGAACAATTTCATATCTTGACAAAGTCTTGTCTGTCTACACAGATTCATGAAGCTTTCTATAAGACTTTCAAATCCGGGAAATGTCGTCCGTTGTCTTACCGTCGTCAGCAACTATATGCGCTCGCGCGCATGTGTCAAGAAAATGTTGATATATTCACCGATGCCATTTTCAATGATCTTGGAAAGCCCAAACAGGAAGCGCTGCTATACGAGGTCGGCCCCATCATCCAGCGAGCTATCCAGTCGGCCGAGCGACTCGAAGAGTGGGCGCGTCCTGAGGAAATTACTGATGTTCCGGATTGGCAGAAACCCTGGGCTCCCACCGTCTATCGCGCTCCCAAGGGACCTGTTCTCATTATAGCTCCCTGGAATTATCCCTTCATTCTGTCACTACAGCCGCTGTATGCTGCCATTTCAGCCGGTTGTCCGGCAGTAGTCAAGCCTTCAGAATTTGCTCCAACGTATGCAGCACTTCTAGCGGAGCTTCTTCCAAAATATCTGGATTCTAGCGCATATGCTGTTGTCAATGGAGCTGTGCCAGAAACGAGCAAGTTACTAGACCTTAAATGGGCGCATATACTCTATACCGGCAATGGCCGTGTCGGGCGAATCGTCGCCGCAGCGGCCGCAAAGCATCTTACACCAGTCTCTCTGGAGCTTGGCGGAAAGTCGCCTTGCTTCGTAGACGCGGCTTCTACGGATATTCGCGTAGCTGCCAGGCGGATTCTATATGGCAAATGCGCCAATGCGGGTCAAACGTGTGTCGCTCCGGACTATATTCTTATTGCTCGAGATGCGCAGGACGCTCTCGTCGATGCTCTGAAGCAAGTCATTGCCGAACGTTATCCCCAAGGTATACTCTCGAGCGATTCGTATGGACGTGTTGTCAACGCGGCACATTTCAATCGTTTGCAGAACGTGCTATCCCGCACGAAGGCTCGTGTCGTAATCGGAGGCGAAACGGATCCCGAGCGGCTCAAAATGGCGCCGACGGTCCTCGTAGATGTCACTGCTGGCGATTCGGTCATGGAAGATGAGATCTTCGGACCTATTCTTCCCATCGTACCAGTCGCAGATCTCGACGAGGCCATCGAGTTCATTAACGAACGCGATCATCCGCTTGCCTTGTACGCTTTTACGGAAAATGCGGAGGTAAAGCAACGCCTGATCGACGAGACATTGAGCGGCTCGCTTGTCTTCAATGATACGTTCGACCAGCTTGCGGTGGATGAAGTGCCATTCTGTGGCGTCGGCGAGTCCGGATATGGTCCTCAGGTATTGAAGCACGGCTTCGATACGTTCACGCACTACCGCAGCTCTGAAGATGTGCCTCTTGCGTAAATTGCTTCTTTGTGCTATCCTTGTCTACAAGGCGCTGATCATGTTTTTATCTAGCATTGAACCTCACCTCGGTGCCCGTTATGCGCCATATACGCCAGAGAAAACTGAGCTTTTGACTGCGGTCTCCGTACATCAACCAATCCCTTCTGCGTAGGGCTTATGGTTTCCTTGTTCGGTTTTGTTCTCGTTGGACTTCCGTATGTTGCGACGGTGTAATATACTGTACTGAAGCCGTAGTGTGCGCTTTTAAGGGAATTATACTTACCTGGACCGTGTGTCGGCAGGTTGACTCGATGATCAGACGGCAGTGTTTGCCTTGACAATCATGATGTCGAGAAATAGAGTACTATACGCTCATGAGCTTCCCAAATAATATCATTTCCTGACCGTTTCCGGATCTGTGGGGCGCCTTCTGCGTGTACTTAGCAACAGAGGCTCGAAAAGTATTTTGGCGAGGTAGGGCAGATTATCCAGTAGATTTCAAGCGAATAGTGGGGAGCACGCTGTTGAGGAAAGATGAGAAACCACGAGTTCCTTGAGAAAGCCAGGAAGAACTTGGAGATTGATTGAGATCAAGGCGTAGACTTCTGGTAACGATAGGTCGTGGGCAATCGGCAATTCAGATGCAAGCTGCTGGGAAGATATCGACGAAGTCTCAATATAGCGATACTTTTGAGGGCACTTGTTGTCGTCTAGCTTGTATGAGAACTTGGGAAATAAGCCGCTCGAACCTATTATCAACAGCTTGACATACTGTAAGACAGAATGATTTGTTCCTAAGCACGTCGGACTGTCAGTCTCAGGGCTCTGTTACTACACAGAAAATGCTAAACATGTATATCACAGTAACTTTGCTCGTTTATGAGTAAGTGATGTGGAAGATAAGATAATTACACGGGTAGGAGTGTTTCATTACAGTATGTTGGGTATGCAGCGTGGGAAGAAGTGAAGATATTCACACACGAGTATAAAGTTGATCCGTCGCGGCGATCGCGGCGATCACTGGCGATCAGTGCACACTCAGACAATATTAATCTCTTATGTTGTTGTCCTGCTGCCTATCCAAGTCATGGATTCATCAAAAGGTATATTTCTCCACTTCATCTCTATCTCTCGTGTATTCATTTCCTGTGAAGATGAGAATGAGGTAGAAATAGTCGAGAGCTCATCCTCCGGATCCGAATATGAGCTGAGCAGCGCTGAAGAAACAGAATCTATCGCTACTGAGAGTATTGAAGAAGATGGCGATGTACAAGGGTCAGGTGAAGGCATGCCCGTTGAAACTCAGATAGAGGGCGATTTCGAGTGAGAGATTGTGCAGCTTCCTTATGATGACCTGGATTGACAACGTCTTAGTCGTCTCATAGGTAGTATTCGGGGCACAGACGACCTTGCAAGTTCGGCCACATTGAGCAAAATATGGGATGCTCCAAATAACGCCGAAGCAGAAGAGCAGTTTCAAGCCGACTTGCGTGCTGCATCTGGCATTGGTAGGAAAAGAACGGGTAGAGGACGGGTAAGCACTTGGTCCAGTTTACACTATTCATTCTGCGACTTCCATTTTTGTTTGACTTTTGTGTCCACGATGTCTGAATGACTCTTTCTGATACTAGGGTAGACGTCACCGTACAGGTCCTGTTCTGTCTCATCAAGTCCGTGCACTTATCGGTGAAGGAAACTCGGCATATATAGACGGAAACCTTCAAGAAGCTATCCGAATAATGACCGAAGTTATACGCATTGAACCTCGAGCTGCTTCCGCCTGGAGCGTTCTTGCAACGTGCTATCGCGAAATGAACGAGCCGACGAAGGCTCTTCAGGTTGCGATCATGGGTGCACATCTGCGGCATGACCCTGACGAATGGCATGAGCTGGCGCGACAGTCGCGAGATGCAGGCCAAGCGCAACAGGCGCTTTATTGTCTGGCAAAGACAATGCGTCTTGACCCGGCAAACTTTGATGCCATTTGGGACCGCGCTTCCCTCGCAAAGGAAGTCGGAGATCTTCCTGCCGCTCGTAACTCCTACCTTGCGATGCTGAAGCGCTTTCCACATGACACAGGTATTCTCGCTGAACTTCGCCACATTCTGATCGAAACTGGCGATCTAAAACTCTGCGCGAAGCTCTATCAGGACGCGTTTGACCATTTCACATCCACTTACCCGGAGGGCAAAGTTTCGGAGTCAGTTTCCAAAGTCATCGATCCAGCCCTAACAAGTGCAGCAGATGCAATTCCTGACACACCTCAGGCGTTTTTGGGCGAGTTCAGCCTCATGGACATTCTAGTACTGGCAGATCTATATAACAGTTTGGGTTGGTACGATCGATGTATCAAGACAATCCGTGCGGGGTGCCGTTGGTTGCAGGGTCGTTCGAAACAGAAGTACTGGGATACTTGTCCTGACGATCGTGAATACGATGTCGAAGGGTTTGTGCGAAGTGATGATGAAGACAATCTCGCGATTAAACAAGGGTTTTATCCACTCGACATCAATGCTCGACATCGCCTGGCGATTGCGCGACTTAAGTTAGGAGACTTCGCTGAGGGGCGTGTAAGCCGTTTCTCTCTTTGTATCTGGACCATTTCCTGATCCCACCTGGACAGATGCACGCAAATATTATTCTTATTGAAGACATCGTGGAATTCTCTCCTCTCTTCGCAGAGATAGCAGATACTTTCTTTGAATGCGCCTTGTACTCGGAAGCGCGGACGATTTACGAGATGCTCGGTTCGGATGCAACGGTATCGTATCATAGTATTGGTTGCTTGTAACTTTGATGCTAGCCAGGCATTTAGACGAGTAGCATTCACGTGCTCATGCAGGCTGCAGAGTGCAGACGAAACTTGGGAGAAACGAATGATGCCGCAGAAATATATGAGCACCGTAGGTGTTTTCGTATACGTTTCTGTGCTTGTGTTGATATTCCCCGAGTCATCGATGCGGACCCGTCGAATGATGAGGCAAAAATGAAGCTCGCTGAGATATGTGAAAACAGTGGCCAACCGCGCAAAGCTCTCGAACTTGTTTACCAGGGTGCGTGTACCGCTCTATACCACGACACAACTAACCGACTGTAACTAGTTATCAATTCTCGCAAAAGACGAATAGGAGGAACAAAAGATGGAGATGCTCAGGATGATGGAGAAGAGATAGCTGCGCTGTCTCTTTTTGCCGAGCGAAAGAAGGGACGAACTAAACAGTCCAGTTCTTCGAAGACGCGCACTTCATTGTCGCGCCAGCATCTTATTGAGCTAGAGAGAGAGAAGGACCGCGTGGCGACGGAGTGCTACGAACAGCTACTGCAACTCCAGGATCCGATGCGTCACGGTGACACAAATGCAGAGAACGAATGGTTAGCCAATGCGGAGAAATTAATTGAAATGTTCAGAGAGACTCGAAGTTTATTCGTCACACGAAATGTAACTTGAACGCCTGTCCTCCCTTGACTTTTATCTTCTGACTGCATTGCAGGCCAAACCCTTTCGGGGCATAATTTCCACAAAGCGCAAGAAAAAGGACGATGAAGAAGAAATGGCGTCTCGCCTGGAAATGGAGTTAGGTTAGTCATGAATCACTGGTGTTTGCTTTCGTGGCTCAAATCTTTAAAGAGCACCAGAAGGAAGAAAGAGAAACGAGAAAGGCTGAGCAGCACAGGAGCAGCGAAGTGATGCATTTCCGCGGTATTCATTTCGATGAGTGGCTCTCTTTAGCGATGGAAGTCAGTGTTCCATTTTTTATGGATGAAGGTACAAGACCTTACGTTTCGCTGCCAGTATGCCTTTCTCCTAATCCGAAGAGATCGTTTCGAGGAGGCAGATGACGTCCTTCGGCACTTGATGTTGTCGACAGTATACTCCAGCCAAAAGTTCCAGGATACTCTGCGCTTGACTCTAGCGAGTATGTGGAATTCCGATTAGTGATGCTTTGATCTGCTGACCGGTAGTCCATTGAAGCGTGCGCAGTCCATGCACGGGAGTTTGAGACCACATTAGAAATGTTTCGAAGGCTCATGCTAAACTATCAGTTCAATAACGAACTAATCCGCCTGTTCTTTGCCAATCTGGCCAGTGGATTGTCGCAGACGGATCAGGTGATCAATAATAGCTTCCAAAAGTTCGTCCTTCGCGAAATGCGAACCCATGCTAATGCCGTGGAAGGAAAGGCGCACTGGCTCGCGGCAAAGCGTCGCTTTATGAGCGGACAGTTTGTGGCGGGTAAACCGGGCACTGATGATGTAGACGATGACAATGATAGTGGCGGCGAGGGTGCTGAGCTGTCAAACGAATCGGAGGACGGAGAATCTGTGAAACCGAAACGCAGTAATCCTGTATTACCAACCCTGTATGGACAAAGCTTAATTCTGGCAAGAAGCTACCAAGGGGCGCTTTGTACGTCTGTTTTCTTCTCAGACCTTTGGGATTCGGATCAACCCTTTTTTTTCAACAGTCTACCTCTTACATGCTTACGACTACTTTCCGAATGATCCACTGATATGTATGACTCTTGCTATATCATCGCTAGGACGAGCAATGCAACGCCAGTCGGACAATCGAAATTTTTTGATCACACAAGTCAGTGGCAATCTTGAACGAGCATCAATTAGCTAACGAACCGCTGTTCTCGCAGGCGATGAGCTTCATGACGAAGTACAGAGTCCTGAGGGGTCCGGGGGAATCTGATCCACATGCGGATGAGATAGAGTACAACTATGGACGTGCTTTTCATCAGATTGGTATGTTGATGTTTCGTACTAATTATTGGTGCCTGCATTAAACCAAGAGTTTGATCCGAAGGACTTCTGTCATATGCCGTCAAGCATTACGAACGAGTGCTAGACATCGTTAAGAAAAGACAGGCCTCTGACAAGAATGTAAGTGTCATTCCTGTCTTGCTCGCATCAAACGTTTCTTGTTCACGAGAATAAAGGACGTCGGCTTCTCGCGAGAAGCGGCCTACAATTTATGCCTGATTTACGTTACGACGGGCGCGACTCCCCTTGCTAGACAAGTTACACAGCGCTGGCTTTCGATCTGACTTTCTATGTCGACACCGACTATGTCCAATCTTCCAGTTTAAGATGCAACTCTCGACCATTCGCGAGATGTGATCTCAGTTGATAATTGCCGACTGAACACTCGCCATCAATAATTTTCCTCCACAGCATTTTGCATCATATCAATCAATCAATTCTGTGTTTTCTCGTCCGATTCGAACATCACTTTCAGAGCGTCTGGTGATCAGACAAATCCCATGGTAATAAGGATCTTCCGTGCAGACGTATTTGCAATTATTCTCAGAGATGTCGCAGGCCTATGATCAACTTCTTATCAATATCAGGGTGATCGTCTCGGCTTCTCCGTAAGCGCCCGACGCTACTGCGATCAACCGTAAATCGGAGTTCAGTGAGTCGAAAATCTACCATTGTACGATAGAAGGTGAGATCTACTGGCCCCAAGTAATGGCAAATGATGTAGTCTAAGCTGTAATGATACAAAGCGGGGCTATCTATTAACACTGTCTGTCTATCCGCATTAACAATCTCTATACCACCGCATATTTTGAATTAACACGTATACGCGGCCCGTACTTGTAGAAGATGAAGCTGCAAATACGCAAGTGGGATTATGCTCAAGATGGCGAAGAGAAGAAACAAATGCTGTGCTTACGGTAAGGGGGCCATGATCGCCGTAAGGCCGGCGAGTAGAGCAGTAGCACCAACTGTACCAAGGCGACGATACATCTGCACAGCAAACAGCGGGAATCCAGCAGCGAATGTGCTTCGCATAGCACTGTTCGCTGCCATCGCGCTGGCGGCGATCGGACGATAAGCAGTGACGAGGTATGTGAAGGTTGCGGTGAAAACGAAGTTGATGCCCATTCCAAAGGGAATAGACCCAAGCATCGGTACGATCCAATGGATTCCATCGAACGTCGTAAATGCGATCCAGAAGAGACCAACAGCAACAAGGATTCCACCCGGCATTCCGACCATAAGGCGCATCTCCGGCGGAGGATGACCATTATGCTTGATGGTTTCTCGCTTGTATATCCTACACACTCATTCAAGTTCTGTTTTATTGACGCATGGGTATTGGACACCTACATATTCCAGTAAGGCTGCGAAAACGTCCCAAGGAAAAGACCGATTCCGATGCCCAGAAAACTGCAGCCGACCATCTGCATGTTGAAGCCATGCTTCTCACCGAAGATAATAGGGAAGGCTTGAAAGGCTAAGTAGAGAATTCCAAGTACAAGTGCTGTCCACAGGTCTAATAGTAGCGCCATTCTATCGAAAAGCAAAAGCTCTAAAAAAAGGTCGGAGGCTGAACTGCAGACATATACAAACACGTACCAAACGGCTTGTAACAACTGACGATCATTGCACGCATTAGTCCCCTGTCTTCTAATTCGGTGGGGGCATATATTTCTATGCTTTTGCGCTTCCGCAATCTGACAAGACCCGTGTATCAGTAACTACTGAAGTATAGAGCGTTTGACTTACCTCCTTGCTTTGTTCTTGAGAAGAATAGGAACATAAGTCTCTGGTATAAACTGTTGTAAATCATTAGCATTACAGTTGGGAACGGCATTCCTGTGAAAGAAAAAGACGTACGAGAATTATCGCTACCAGTTCAGCGAAGCACCATACCAGCTGGACATAATACGTCCAGCGCCAATGTAGGTTCTGGTTGACAAATCCAGAGATGAGAGGCCCGAACACAGGCCCGGCAAATGGACAGATGGTGTATACGGCCATTGGACTGACAGAGCGTACCAGTTATGATACGAATTATCTCGCCAGACAAAATACTTGCTTACGTCGCCACTGTCTCGTTCGAGAACATATCGCTGACGCTGCCTCCTGAGACACTTAAGAATGCGGAACTTACGAATCCTCCAAGGAATCGGAATATTAAGAAGACGGCTAGCACACAGTTCAGGCATGTGACCGGAAAAACAATAAATGCGGGAACTCTCATAACTTACCAATATTTGGAGCGAAGGCCACTGGGAATGAGAAGAGGAAAAACACCGAATATGATACCCAATAGACAGGATTGCGCCCATAAAATTCGGACAACGGGCCCAGGAGAAGAGGACCAATACCCATTCCCTCGACGAAGAGACTAACTCCGAGAATAGCGACTTCCTTTGATACGTGAAAATCGGCAGCCATACCGTCTTCAGCTGCTGTCGCCTAATCATGACAAGCATGTCGACCAAAAAATCAACAAAGCGTGAGGGAACTGAACGCACTATAGAAGATGTGCATGCAGTGCAAAATGCCGCGGTCGAAATGACAATAACAGCGAGCCATTTTCGAAAAAGCGGCAGATTCTTTGGGTCGTCCTCTGGGCCTAATTCTGCCAGGACGAGTTTGCCATTTTCCTGGAGAACAGCATTTCCGAGTCCGAGCCGAGAGTCAGCTTTCTCAAGCTTTGTACCATCATTCTTTTCGGTGAAGTTCATTAGGCCGTTCACACCGTTTGCAATGGTTGAAGTGTCGCTATGCAAAGCCGACTCCATGGTTGTTGGAAGGAGAGAAACGGGAGTATGTGTACATGCGGCCAAGTCGTGGAAGTGGTGTGAACAAACTCGAAGCCCAGCCCGACGGCCAACGGAAGAATATTTCTGGGTCTGGTTATCAATAACTTACTTAAAAAAAATCTCGGAGTCGGACTTGACGGACCCGGCCCTTCAAATAGCGTGACTCAGCGTTGCCTATTTCGGGAAGGCACGGAATATCCTGCCGTCCAATAATGCCGTCCAGCCGAGGCTCAGCTCTCAAGCGTCTTACATAATGCATGCGAGGATTAGGTCACGCGCGAGAAGGTTCTCCACCATACTGGGCAGGGCTGGGTCATCATTTTCAGCTTGACTGACTCCGAGTCTGTACTTCTTTGTATCTATTTTGTATTCTTCAATAGTCACCGACCTCCCCTACCTAGTTTTGTCAGTATAAAACTCGGAAGCGGACGACAGACGGATAAAGCGCACCACGCAGACGAGACAAGCTTCAGGACGACTTGGAAGATTGACTCTTCCCGGTGATGGCATCCTGTGGAGGAATAAGTTCATTCTGGCCACATAGCAATGTAGCAGCATTTCGACATGACAAGACTCTGGTTGGTTCCTCTCTCCTCCTCTACACATCAACATTAGTCTAACTAGCATAGACCTTTCTCAGGAGAAAGAATAGATCTTCGTCTTCACTACTTTTGGACTTTTGTTACCCTTCTACTGTCCGGCTGGTCGCCTCGGATCTTGGACTGCAGGAGTACACGCGCAGCTTAATAACTCTGTTCTTCTTCACCACTTTCCAGTTCTCAGATATCGAGAACATGCATTCGGAAGGTCTTTAGAATCCCGCGTGGAGTCAGAGATCTCAGCAAGAATCGCGTGACAATACAACAAGCAGTAATGTAGATGCAACCTCGCCACCCTGGCGGCGCAACCTTGTTCACTGGCAGCTACAATATTGACCGGACCAGGTTCTTTCGTGCAAAGGAGGTGGTTACTTATCTCCTTGTTCCACTTTGCGTCCGATGTGGAAATCTGGCACAATCATGGAAGGCTATGTGTATCCTTGAACTCCCACGACTCTTCTTGCACAGCCATTCACAATCCGTAGGTATACCATGGTGCTGCATCAACTTTCACCTCACCTTGGGCCTCCCAAGCAATGCGTTTCCCCTCGGCCTTCCCAACACACTGGATCTTGGATCCCCCCCCTTCTCTTTGTTAGCGTGGTGTAGGCCGTAACGGGCCTTCTAGAAACCCTCTGAAACAAGCAAACCTTCGCTTTTTCAATACCAGCGTACAATACACTGGCAAGTCCCGGTTCATCAAGATATCAGATGTTACACGAAGCGAGCTTAGAAAAGGGGGACATTGCTATGAATAACTAGCTGAGCGGGTACGATAACGTGCCAGGGGGGAGGGGCACTATGAACGCTTCGCCGGAGACCAAAGTATGAGCCGAAGACAAGATTCATCCCGTGGTTTCCGAATAACATCCAGGGTCGATGAGGGACATTGAGTAAAACCCAACATAAGCGACATATTCCGGCCTGGACGGCATTTCTGACCTCGCATTCAGCGTCTTATCGATGGTTTCTACGACACACGAGTACCTCAACGAAGCAACTGGGTATTGTACTTCCGAGTCTGAAGTTATTTCCAACACTCTAAGTAATCTTGCCTCCTTCAATTCATCGGCGGTGAATGCGCAGTGACCCTCTGACTCTGAGCGGTCTCGGACAGTTTTTTGAGATTTGTAAGACTCGTCGGTTGCTGATTCCGTTCGTAGACCGAGGTCGAAGAAAACTGGTTGGCAATTCTCTCTGCTATAATATCGTCAGTGATGCGCCCAGTTTTCCCTGAGAGCGTATCTCAGTCGCTATGGTGGATGCTGGTATCCCGCCTAAAATCATTGCCTCTCCCGTTCCGTTTTACTTACTCTGCGTTATTACGGACGGTAATTCCGATAACAATTCGTTCATATAAACGACTACCATTCGCGATTCAACTTCGCCGTCTTTCTCACAAATCCCCGTTCATCTCTTGAATAACCGCCAATGCATTCGCCGTGCCAAGTCCGTACGCCTAAGCCATCCGGTTGGCGTGATCCTAAGACGTCCCAATCCTTTTTTTTTTTCGAGAACCTCCTACATTGCAAATAGCGCCCGGGTGTATCATGCCACATGAGATATGGTCTAAGAAGAAGTGGGCACGTTAAGCTGCCTCTGGGTCAATCGGTCGTTCTCATTTTTTACTCGTAAGATATGAAAAGCTGACGCAAGCCTCCTTCATGACGCCTCAACTTACTTTAATGAAGTTCTGGAAGTGGTCGCGAAGAATGAAGGAAGCACACCTTGCGGAGTCTTGCTGAGTCTACATACATCTCCCCTTGTCACTTGTACCTGTTTGGATCCTTAGCGGAACCGACCTGTTTCATCCTATCTTCAGAACCGGCTAATGCAAGAGATTTACAGATCACACATAATTCAGGAGTGTGACACTAATGAATAACCAACAGAACTTCCGACAACCTGGGTCGAGTGATTTCTTGTATTTGACGGTTAACTGCGCTGCCCTGAGATCACGTCGCGTCTGCCAACCCGCAGAGGCATTTGTTTCTAGTCCAAAGTTCGCCGAAGTTGACGTTTGACAAAGGTGCTAGAACACTCCGAGTCCTCGACTCACTTGCCAAGTGTGGAAAGCCAGGATTCTCTCATCTTCCACACGCAGCTAATATCTTCGCGTCAGTAAGTATTACTAGAAGGCTTTATACATGACACATCTTAATCAAAGGCGGACGCGCTTCAAGTTGTCATTAAATTTGGACCTGATACGCGACTCGTTCATTAAATCAAACCATGCAATCATGGCTGGCATGAACTTGGGACTATTCTTGCCACTGAGTGCTTGACTCATGACTTGGCTCCGGGCTCTAAAAGACTATCCGCCAGAGATACCGAATAGAGGACTTCTACCGTCTTGATATTCGCAATATGAATCTCCGAGCGTCATCAGCATGGATCCGGTCATCTAACTGATCATACGTAAGTCGGCTGAGGAGAGTCCCAACGTTCGCTTCCGAAGGAACATGAATCCGATCCTATTCCTGGGCTCATTGTTCTTGACCTGTGGTCCTTGAGAATCGGGATGGACATAACCTTTAAGCTCATGACAGGCTGTGCCCTGATGTTCTGTTTCACAATCATTTTTGTCCGCTTGAGGCATGAACGCCGGTGAAACCGTGGCATTCTTCTACCGGCGGAGTACGCTTTATCTATCTACAAAACAAATCCATATCAATTGACATTTGATTTACTACATTGACTTGACTTTTCTGACAGGCTCGATTTCTGTCTGATCCATCTGAGATTATAAAAAAAATGTTGATTCATAAGAACCGCGTACACGTGACTCAGGGATGAGCTCAAGCGGAAGCTGAAGCACAGTCGGATCGTCTTACCGCGAAGGCACGAAGGTATGATATACCAGACCAGGAACTGGAGGTACGGTACGCGAATTCTCGGCCAATTATCTGGACAATCATATTATCCTTACCATACGGCGGGTCTGTACTGGCTGACTGATATTTGAAGGGTAAACCGCATGTCTTACAGGTCATGCCGTACGCAAATTGAAGCGGAGCAGAATTGGTATCTGATCTCGCTCGTCACCTGCCGACAGCCTCCCACAGGCGAAGGAGAACGCTGTGTAGATACAGGGACAGACGAGCGGCGTATTCGCTGCACCGCGTGGGTTTTGATGCCACGGAGCTCTCGTCCAACCAACTCAATTGATATGTCACGGCGCAACTCAATTTCCGTCACTGCTGTGTGCCTCAAGTACTTGCAGGCCTTCCAGCAGCCATAGTTCGGTCGGTGCAGCAAGGAAGAAGGCATCGTCAACCGGCGAGGCAAATCTGCGACGGACACATTGTATCAAGGCAGCGAATGTATTGATGAATTGGAGAGAACATGCACAACAAAACGTCTAGTTAGATCTGCAGACACTCGGCGTTTGCGTTGCCTCGAAAAAATGGAAATTCTCCACCCCAACTCTCGACTTCCACCCTGCAATCGTTAAGAGCCACCCGAAGTCTGCGAAGTGCCGTTCGTGCTGTGCTAATATCTCGTACATTCCCGCTTGCGTATTCTTCCCTGCAACTCTGGATGGCCTGGCTGATATCCGCATCGATCACGGCGAGTTCGTCGACCAGGTGGTCATCCGAGTCCCAACGAAGTCCGGCCGTCGCTCGTACGATCCCTGCGAGAACATCTAGACTATCAAATCCCAGTCCGGCTCCGTACAGGGTGCGTGTATACGTGAGCAGGTTGTTCAGACGGGTGGTAGGCGTTGTCTCGATCCGTCCATGCCACTCGCGCGTCTCGAATAACAGAGGCTGTTTTCCTATGCCTCGTTGTGCCGATTGCCTAAGACATGTTCGTGCTGCCGTAACGAAGGAGGAGGATACACTTGGTGGGTTTGTCGCGAGCATAGAACGGACGATTGCTCGGAGGCTGGAAGGAGATCATGGCTCAGGTCAGTAAGTGTCGCAGTTCGGTCCGTATGATAATTTCACTTGCTCGTCAAGGGATGCATTGGCGATCAACGTATCGACCATTAGGTTTCTATGTACAACCGTGAGCAGTGCAGCATAGCATGGAGCACCATGTAGTGGAACTTACACATGTCCGATTGCGGGACGTGCGGTCACGTCGATGGGGTCTACTTCTGGAGCAGGCATTGACAAGATTAAAACTAAGGGTAAAAGTTTTGCGTTGCAGCCGAGCTTTGGTTTCAGAAGCGTGTTTTATTATGATCTACACGTCGAGGCTTTATACTGCAGAACTTAGAATTGGTCTAATAACAAGAAGCCGACGCCAACGCTTTCGGTTGGGCCGACTCGAATCAGATGTACACACATCAACTCGGAATCTTTGATGCCGAGGTCAAATCAGGAAGTCGTTGCTGTGGAGGCTTGAAATCGCGAAGATTGCGCTCTTTCTACTTAGCCGCGTGCTGACTTGAGCCCTGGCCGCCTAATCTGTCTCCATCCAAAGATGCGTGTGACGATGGGTGACGATCGGGCCACGAGAGCGATGATGTCCACGGGACGTTGCTGTATTTGTTATAGTCCCCCGGATGAGCGTGAACTTCTCTGATTTAGTATGCAAGGTTTTAAGATCATATCTGCCCTTGTTTACCGCGCGTATGGTGTCCATGAAATTGCACTTGTCAGGGGTATCTCTTCCGGCATCCAAGCAGCCAGTCATGTTACCTTTGGCCTTCTTCCCTTGTTTCAAACACAACACCATTTATCAAGTTCTTCGGCCAACTTTTAAGAGGTAATGGATCTTGATACACTCTTGCTAGGTAGCTGCTTGTTCTGACGATGGCCATGGCAGGATCTTATTTCGAGAGAAGCCCTAGCACAGCCGCTCGGGAACAGCATTAGGTACATGCTTCGCGGTAAGCATGTCTTTCGTTTCTATAAAAGGCTCGACGTGCTGCAACCGAGTTCTGTTCTTTCAACAGACTAATCCCGGGCGGTCAAGAACAAACGAAACGTTACAGCATGGAGTTCACGCAGCTTGGTCCTCTCACAGTACCTCGTCTTTTCGTCGGTCTCTGGCAACTTTCGAGCAATGCGTGGGGTACTGCTCCTGTCAGCAGGATACGAGCAGAGATGAAGAGACATGTCGACGAAGGTTTCATTGCATTTGGTAGGTACTAATGCCTAACTTCACGATCATTTTACCTGACGTCATTTCATCCAGACATGGCAAGCTCGTTTCATTGCTCTCTCGCAATTTCAGCTTATTCATGTCATCCTTCTTCGCCGTGATTCGTTTACGTTGTAGGGTAAGAATGACAAGTTACTCGGAGAATCCTTGAGACTAAATTTCTGCCAGCGGATCATTATGGTAGTGCAGAGCTCTTATTCGTAAGTCATCACCTTCGTGTCTGTCGGCATCGCTCTAAAGCCAGAGACTGTTCTCAGGGAGAATTCCGCCAGGACCTGCCAAACCCTACCTCTGTTATCGGTGCTACGAAATGGTGTGTTTTCAGACAGATAACTCCCACGCGTACCGTGGTCGAGGCCGCCATTAGCGAGCGTCTGGTCCGAATGAGAAGCCGATCCGTCGATCTTCTTCAGGTACTTTTCTCCTTTCATTCGGGACTGGCCAAAGCAAGGACATATAACGTGTATCAAACAGTTTCACTGGCAGGACTATTCCGACACGGGATATCTTGTCGCACTTGGACACCTTAGGAGTCTTCAGGCTCAGGGAGTTATTAAAGCCATCGGACTCTGTAACTTTGACTCAATAAGAACAGACGAGATATGCACACGGCTGGGCGCAGGCGCCATTGTTTCAAACCAAGTCCAGGTGAGTAGCAAAAGGCCCGTGTTATTGCCTTCGAAACACATGTGAGAATCACGAACGTCTATCAGTTTTCGTTGATCGACACGCGACCATTGCATGGTATGGCACACGTCTGCGAGAAGCACGGCATCAAACTCCTTACGTACGGGACAATAGTACGTATGACTTCCAGAACTGTTCCGATCTGAGGATGGAGTCCCTATGATTGTTCCGGTCAGTGTTTCTGATCCTGAACTTTGCAGTGCGGAGGGTTCCTTGCAGATGAGTGGCTCGGAAAGCCGGAGCCCGAGGCATATCAGGGATCAATGACTCCATCACAGAGGAAGGTTGGTTCTTCGGACAGCCACTAGTTCCTCGCGGATTGCTCACGTCTGATCCGGTGGTTCGCAGTATTTAGACATGATCATCAGGGCCTGGGGAGATTGGTCGCTTTTCCAGTCACTTCTCTCCGTGTTGCGATGCATCGGAGACCGGCATAGTGGCGTGAGTATCTCAAACGTGGCGACGCGTTGGGTCCTAGACCATCCTTTCGTTGGAGCCGTCTTGATAGGTGCGTTTTGCCAACATTCACTCCCGCATGTTTTCAAAGCTCTTCAACCTACCAGGTACGCGCTTGGGGCTGTCAGCCCACACACAGGACAATGGCCGCGTCTTTAGATTCCGCCTGACCAGTGAAGACAGACAGGAAATAGAGGCTGTCCTAATTCGATCGAATGGCAGGCGGCTGATCACGACTATCGGAGACTGTGGAGCTGAATATCGCTGATCCGGGAGTTTAAGGACGCCTTCCAGGCAGTACCAGTCGTTGCATGTAGAAGCGTCATTGTTACCGAGTTCTTATTGACCGAACTCAATATATATGGCTCCTTAACTAGATTTAAACTAGCCTTACTTGATTTATTCGGTCTCTGTATTCAATTTCAATAGATAGATCAACATACTGTCCAAATCTAGTGGTTATATCATGTGACCATCAAAGTTACAAACAAACTGCTACTGGGGGAGGTAGGCACTGTTATGAGACTTGCGTGCATGGGCACTGCCAGCAGAGCTGAAAACTTACCAAATTTGGATGCAATGTAGTGTTCAAACTTACAGCTAGTTGCAAAATTGTTGGCAATCACGTGTTTTTATGCCATGAGAGCCTCAAAATACAGATAAAATCATATCTCACCCAAAACTCAGCAGTTTCACATCATCTAAGTTGATAAATTCATCTTTTCGAAAGGACTTTTATTCAGAAATAAAAATTGAGAAAATAGAGTAAAAATTGATGCTGAAATAGTGAAAATTGATACTGAAATAGTGAAAATATTATTTTTTGTTTCTTTTTTGCATATATATTTTTTTTCTAAGCTCCCTGCTGGTCTAGCACCTCTCAAAATCTGTCTGAAATGATTATATGATTATATTATGATTTAGAGGCTGAATTTGAGTTGAATTGTGTGCCAGAATGTACTGCTTTGAGATATGTCTAAATTACTCAAAACTCATCATTTTCCCCTAGTCTCCCAAGCTCCAGAAAAAATTCTTACAGGTCAGATTTATGCATGTAAATTTATTGCAGATGTAACAGACTAGGTTTGTATATTAGCTAGGTCCTCAGCATCTACTGGTGAGCTTGGGAGATGCTGTCTAGAATAGTATATACAACCAGAAGCACTTGTTCAGCCCAGCTCTTCAGTGGATCCTACAGTAACAGATGATACTTAAAACTCATGTTTTTCATCTATAGTGAATTTACATGCATGAATCTGACCTGTAAGAATTTTTTCTGGAGCTTGAGAGGCTAGGAAAAAATGATGAGTTTTAAGTAATTCAGGCATATCTCAAAGTAGTACATTCTGGCATACAATTAAACTCAAATTCAGTCTCTAAAATCATAATATAATTATATAATCATTTCAGACAGATTTTAGGAGGTGCCAAACTAGCAGAGAGCTCAGAAAACAATGCACATGCAAAGAAGAGATAAAAAACAATATTTTCACTATTTCAGCATCAATTGTTACTCTATTTTCTCAATTTTTGTTTCTGAATAAAAGCCCTTTCAAAAAGATGAATTTATCAACTTAAATGATATAAAACTGTTGAGTTTTGGGTAAGATATGATTTTATCTGTATTTTGAGGCTCTCATAGCATAAAAACATGTGATTGCCAACAATTTTGCAACTAGCTATAATATACATCAAGTGTACTCACTACTGGACTTAGTGGTCCCTTGCTAGACTTGTGTGATCTAACAGGTTATGAGTGTTAGGATCGGTATTCTCGGACGAAGTGGCTAGTCCGAGCATACCGGAACAAGTCTCTGCTTCCTCCTTTCGTACTATCGTAGCTTGGAGAGTAGAGTAGTAAAGATTAAGATGTACTAATAATAAGCGAGCTAAGGGCTCAAGCTTGAATTACTAGTAGAGCAGAGTTTCAATCAAAGGGGTACAGTTATAATTGAGAGTACAAAATAATTTTGCTGAGGGACAACGCCCCGCTCAGCTGGCACTTATATAGACTTTCTACTATTCACTACTTGCTACCTACTGCTACTGGAACCGCCTCACCATTGGACAGGACAGTATGTTTCAGCGTGAGTTGCTACCCACCTGTGTCGACACCAAGTCCTAGCACCGAGTTGCTACCGCCCTTGTGTCGACATAAAATAAAGTGACATCACCTGTGTCCACTCCGAATACTTCCTTCCAGATTAGGTAGGCTTCCTTCTAACCTCCGTTGCTCCGAAGCTTCTTCCGTGCTTCTTCCGATCCCATCGCTTATCACATGTTAATCCTTTCCACTGATCTTCCCACTGATCCTTCCTTGGTTTGCCGAGCACATGCTTCCAGGCTGCTCCGTTATTTCGGCCGAGCTTCTGCCGCTAATCGGTGATCATGGGGCTGGCCGTGATCTCGGGATTCGCGACCGGCAACGCTTGCCGATCTTCTGAGGTTAATCTCGGCGGCTGTGTAAAATAGGCTTCCAGCCTAATGTGCCTCGCCGCTATTGCAATGTCCGATAGCTGTAGTCCGGTGCCCGTCGTTAACCTGAATCGCTGACCGATGTGTCGAGGTCCGCGCCATTCGTCAACTGTAATAACCCCTGTATCTGATGTTCGCCAAGCCTTTAGGAACCCTTCGATTGCTTCTTCCGAGAGTTCAATTATGTCCGAGGGCGGTATCAAGTATACTGGCCAATCGACTTCCACTGCGATGTAAGGGCACAAGGTCTGGTGACGATGCTGATTGATCCAAGCTCTCACGCAGACCTTCATTGCATACATATCCCTATCGCTGAGCCATATGGTTACTTCGTGATCGTATGCGCTCATTCCGTGGTTTGGCAATGGTTGATCTTCTGTTGTTTCCGAAGGTCCAGGTCTGTGCCGAATCTTGACATCGGCCACCTCCTTCACCACCAACCGTTCTACAAAATTCTTGAGGAGCCATTCCGAAAGAACCCAGCTGCGTTGGTATGCTAAGTAGCAATTACTGCACACCAGACTCTCGTGAACTAGACGTCTGGTTGCACCTCGTCGATAACGTCTTTTCTGCAGGAGTTCGGTATACCTTGCGACATTACTGCTCTCCATAGTTCCTAGGCCTCGTATTCGTGGAGGAGGAGTATGTCCAATATGCATCCTAGCCATAGTTGACCGTATGCCTACTGAATCATCACTCTCGCTCGATTCGACTTCGTTGTTTGCAGCTACCTCACTAGGTACTGGCTGTAGTAGCGGACCTGCATCATCCCCAGGTCTTTAGCTTTGAAGGCCTTGTTCATAAGCTGGATTCAGTTGCATAATTTGGTGTGTAAATTGTCTGATACCACGCCGCATTAGCTAACCACAATTTTCGTAACATTCCTCCCCCTAAGATCCACTTCGGACTGCTTAAGGAGAGTGTGGATCCCTCTAATCGTGGTAACCCTTCATCTTCTTGCTGTTTCGCATAGGTGCCTCTCTAGCTATATGCTCCCGATGTAGTAGTCACCCATTCCTCTTGACTAGGAATTGGAGTACCGTACATCCGTATTGATTAACTTGCTCAATACTTAAACGCCTCGCTGAGTGTCGGCTTCAACATACTAGATGCTTCCCAGCATGCTAGGAATAGTTTAACGACTTGTTCAGGTCTTAGGCTTCAGGGTCTAAGCCTCGCTGCACTCACTATCTGAGGAGTCAGCACCCAAGTTCCATCCGCGTGGAATCTCGTAGCTTCTGAAAGCTTTAAGCGCCGTACTTTGAGTGAATGGCCTTTTTGCTGGTCTCCAATGCCGTTTATGCCATTCCGGATAGGCGAAGTTGTGCTGCTTGATACCTGTTTGGTTTCGCTTCTTGATTCGTCTGATTACCTTCTGAGCTTCAGGCTCTCCTAGCGCTGAACTCAGGAACTTTACGTCTTCCTTGACGATCTCGACTATCTTCTGTGATATGTCGATAATATCTGCGACCTTCTTCCTAGAGGGAAGGTCCATGGTTGCCGGCCAACCATTCCTCTCGTGATACTCCCGCAATATTTCTGGGGCATTGTGTAACCCTTCTACAGGTTCCCAGGTATTCTCTTCCTCTGGGTAGCCGAGCCACTTAACCTGATATTCCCATTTGTTGTGCCATTTCCTAATCTCCCAGATCGCCTCAACCTCGTATTCAGCTTCTCCTGCGATGACTTCTGGTGGTGGTCTTGTTCTCTGTGCCGGATCTTTACGTTCTCGATAGGGAATTAATAGTCCTGCATAAAACACTGGGTGGATCCTCAATTCCTTTGGGAGATCCAACTCGTAGTTCACCATCCCATGCTTCGCGATAATCTGAAAAGGTCCCAGGTTTCTATCACCTAGCTTCCTCGTGGGAACTAGCAGTGTTAGGTTCCGACCATCTAACAGAACCTTATTGCCGACTTCGAATTCTGGCATCGGGCCTCGGTGTTTATCTGCAAACTTCTTCATCGCTTCGCGTGCCTGTTCTAGCGCCTTCACCGCTTGTGCTTGATTCCTTTGCCTCCATGCCACGTAATCTTGAGTTCCTCGGATCGGAAGCTGAAATCCTATTTCTGGCTGAAATCCATAAATAACCTCGAATGGTGTCCTGCCTGTACTAGAGTGAGTTCGACTATTGTAGGCAAATTCTGCTATAGGCAGATGTTCGTCCCAATCGTCTTGTTGCAGGCTGGAATAGCAATGTAACAACTGTTCCATCTCCTGGTTTACTCGCTCCGTTTGACCATCGGTTTGTGGATGATATGCCGTACTAAGCTTTGTTTTGATCCCGAGGGCCTGGTTCACCTGTTCTGTAAACCGGCTCGCGAATTGTGGTCCTCTGTCCGAAATTACCGTTTTAGGAGTTCCAACCTTACTGTAGACATAATTGATCATTAGGTCCGCAGTGGTCTTCGAGTTTGCATTTATCGTAGTAGGTATAAAGGTTCCCATTTTGGAGAACCTATCTACCACCACGAGTATAGTGTTGTGTCCTTTACTCGTTGTCGGAAGCCCAGTAACGTAGTCCATAGTAATTTCTTCATAGGGCCTCATTGCTATTGGCAGAGGTTGCAGTAGGGGTTGTGTCTTGCCTCGTCGCACCTTCGTCCTTTGGCACACATCGCAGGTGCACACGTATTCTTCGACCCATTCCCTCATCTTTGGCCACCAAACTCTTCATTCCAGTTTGTCGATAGTCTTCTGTATCCCCGGGTGTCCCGACGCCGGTGCGTCATGGCACTGTCGTACAATCTCTTTCTTAATTTCTTCGTCTGGTGGGATAACCAATTTATCATCCTTCCACCAATACCCTTCTTCGAACGTTCCTTCCGCTGGCTCTTTCGAACGTTCATATGCTGCTCGAATCCTCTCTCGTAGTTCTGAACCTCCTGTAAGCTCAAATACCCGAATTGTGCGCATGGGCAGAGCTGTGGTTCGAAATAACTCTGGAGGAAGTAGGACTTGTTCTGGCTGGTCTTCCTGGCCCTGTTCGTAGTCTGGCCTTCTTGATAGCGCATCCGCTCGTGAATTCTTCGTTCCTGGTCGATACTCAATTCGAAATCGAAACCGACTGAGAAATGTAGCCCATCTTGCTTGGCGGCCACTTAGCTTCCGCGCTCCCATAAAATATCGGAGATTAGCTTGATCACTGATCACCCGAATTTCATGTTTCGCTCCTTCCAAGTGGTGCCTCCAATTGCTCAAGGCTTTGACAATCGCCAGCAATTCCTTGTCCATTACTGGGTAGTTATTCTCAGCATCTCGATAAGTGTTCGACCAGTATCCAATGGGATGCAAAATTTCGTCATCCCTGAGCTGCGAGAGCACGGCTCCCATTGCAAAGTTCAATGCATCAGTTTCCAGCACAATTTGTTTTTCATGATCGGGGCGTACTAGCATTGGTGCAGTGGTGAAAGCTTCCTTTAGTTTCCGAAAGCTCTCCTGTTGTCGTTCTCCCCAGGTGAATGTCTTCTTGCCAGACATCAGTTCCGTAAGTGGCCTAGCGATCTTTGCGAAGCCTTCGATAAATTTTCGGTAGAAGTTTGCAAATCCGATAAACTTTCGAATGTCTCGCTTGCTTGATAGATCCGGCCATTCTTGAACTGCTTTCACCTTGTAAGGATCCATCTGCATGCCCGATTGGTTAACCACAAATCCTAAATAGTCGAGTTCCTTTTTGCCAAAGTAGCACTTCTCTGGCTTACAGAAGAAGTCTGCTTTGCGTAACCTGCACAATACCTCTGCTAGCAGGTCCCAATGTTCCTGTTCTGTTTCTGCGTAGACAATAATGTCGTCTAGATAAATGAGGATGCCCTGCCCAATCATGTCATGAAAGAGCTCGTTCATTGCACGTTGGAATACCGCAGGTGCATTCATTAACCCAAACTGCATCACCATCGGCTGGTAAACTCCCATGTGAGTTCTGAAGGCGGCATACTTCTCATGCCCCAGATGTATTCGAATGTTGTTGTACCCACTTCGCAAATCCAGCGTAGAGAACCATTTCGCATGAGCCAGATCATCCGGAAGCATATGTAATAGAGGCATCGGTTGGTGATCAGGGATGACCACCGCATTCAGCCCTCTATAGTCAATTACTATGCGATATTCTGGCTTGCCGTCTTTACCTAGCGTCTTCTTGGCTATGACGAATACTGGAGCGCAAGTGTTTGCCTTTTCCTCAGCTGGTACCTGATTTCCTACAATACGAATCCATCCCTTCTTCAGATCATCGCGAATCCATTCTTCGACCGCTCGCTTTTCAGCAGGAGCGAGTGGGTATACTGGTCCAGGTTTCGGGAGTTCTGCTCCTGGTAGGAGCTCGATCTTCATGTCCCATTGGCTCGAGTTAGGTAGCCTTTTGGCGGCGTCCTTATCGAACCGGTCCCGGAACTCCCAGATTTGTTTCGGAAGAATTTCATCCAGGGATTTGTCACCTGCTGGGTCTGCCAGCCTTTCATCGAGAGCCTTCTCTTGGGCATATTTTTGAGCTATGCTGTTGTACTTGAGAAGGTGTTCTCTCCTAGCTGCGACCTGTCGATCACGTCTGTATTGCATACGACGGATATAGGGTGGAGGCCTGGGTAGCCTTCCACTTCGAGAGGCGTCCTCCTCATATCTCCAGATAGCGGGCTTGTGCGATCCTAGGGTACCCTTGAACTCCGTCTCGGATCCAGCTCTTCTCTCTAGCGCTTTTCCTTCCACTTTGGGTGGCCGCATAACCGAGTCAACAGGCGTGCGCCATCGGCGCCCCTTCCGCCCCTGCGAGAGCCCCTGCTCCATCGCGGCGTAATTCGAAATGAACCTGTTACCGTTACCATTTGTTTTCCCTGTCGGAGCAGGGCCCTGCATTTGGTCTCCTGACCGTGGTCTTCGCGGGCGCACTTGAGCTCCCAAAGCCAGCCTACTTGATGATTGCGGCGTACTGACTTCGGCCCTGTGCTTGTTCGTGGGGACTACCCTCCCTTTGGGGTGGACCACTTTCCTAGACACTAGCCTACCCTTGAACGGCGTCTCATGTCTAGTTACTCCTTGGTCTATCGTAGGAGGAGATCTCGCTAGGTGGCCGAACCTAGTACGCTGCTGGGCATTAGTTCCCAGGCGCTCCCGACCTGAAGTGCTCCTGCTTGCACTTCCGTTTCGTGTGGTGAAACTGACCGACTGCTTTTGCACTGCCAGGGCTGAGTCATTATCGCCCTCGTGCACGGGTGGAGGAGTCCACTCCACCCTAATACTCCTTATTACAGGGTTCGATTCATTACCACTTCCTCCACTCTTCTGTCTTCGTACCCTGAGCGGATCAGGACTGTAATGCCCCGGCTTCCCTACTTTCGGCGGCACACTAGGCTTCTTTCTCCTAGTGACATCTGATCCCTCGGCATCGACAGACATTTGCCCTTGTATTTCTGCTTGCACACTTGCTAGTGCATCGGCAAAGGTGGGCGAAGGTACGCTCGAGGCATGCTCTTGAATCTGCAGAACTTGCAGATGACTCGCATACAGGCTGCCGTATTCGTCCTGGAGCGCTGTTGCATCAGCCCCATTGGTGATGTCCCTCATCATGGCTTCGTATTCCGCAGCATCGGCCTCCTCCAATGTGTTGTAGTCATACCATTGGTGGTGATCTTTCGTTAGTCGGTACTTGTTCCCCAACTGAAAGAACTTCCATGTTCCTTGTTGCTTAACAAAGTATAGCGTGGGTGGCTTGGGTGGTTCATACATTGCTGCCGGAAACCTGACTGGGGGCTCGATCTGAGTGTTGCCTCGTGTGTTATCCTCTTCTGGTGGTAAAATCGCTGGTTCCTCGGTTTCGACTTCTTCCTCCTTCTCGGTACTCTGTCCTGAATCCGCATCGCTGTGGTAGTAGACCCTAGTTTCCCATTCTTCATCTCTCTCGTCGTCCGCATCCCATTCTGGTGGGATGTACTGGGGAATTCTTCGCCATCGTCTGCGCTTCCGGAGTTTCCTGGGGGCTAGGACTAGTTGTATGGTATGCAATCGTGCTGTACCTTTGAACGCAATCTCTTTGCCGCCCTTCCGGAGAGTTCCTCTTGTCCAGTCGATGGTTGGCTTATACTGTTCAAGCCAATCGTTCCCTATTAGAAACTTGTCTTCGTGAGTGTCGACCACGGCGATGTCCATTAAACCTCGTGTAATCCCTGTGTCCACTATTGCTCTAACGTTCCGCGTCCATCCTCCATGATTAATCGATCCATCGGCATTCCGGATGGTATAATTACCTTCTGCAGGCACCGTTCTTAGTCCTAGGCTCTGTACAACCGTGGGACTAATAGTAGTGATCGCAGATCCGGAGTCAATCATAGCTGAGAGATTAACCTTTTTCTGCCCCTGAATGACGTCAATCGGTATAGTAGGATGGTTGGAGTTAGGTCGAGCAATAGTCCATCGGCGCTTTATTTCCTGTGTATCCGCTGAGCCCTCGCCAGTGTCCGATGTCGACTGGCGGCCCTTCAAAAATCCTCCTCGGAATCCTCCTCGAGGGAAATCGAAGCCCGTTCCTTACGCCTTGGTAACTTCGTTCGCTTGTCCAATAGTTCCTCCATTTCAGAATCGCTGCTAATCCCAACTTCCCGGCGTTTTAGGAAGTGGCCAGTCTTCCCAGATCGTTTCCTTTGCACCCGTCTCTTGTAGTTGGTACGGTGTCCACGGCTTCCCTGTGTATCTCGCCCTACATTGTTGCAGTCCCGTGCAAAGTGACCTGTTTTGCCGCACGCCCAGCAAGCCCCGGAATTTTTACCTCGGGAACCCCCAGTAAAGCACCTAGACATGTCGATGTCCATAGGCTCACCCAGAAACTCAGCTGGACGACGAGCTTCTGGGGGCACTGGCGTGTACGATACCGCTTGCCCATCTTTAAACATGGGGGTGTACTTCCTGTTACTGCCTATTACCTTGGCAGCTATAAGACTGGCCTCCAGATTGCTAGCATTCTCTTGCCATTGGGTCAGGTCCCACTTGGGGTGGTCTGTATTCGTGAGGAGCGCCTTTAGGATGGTCTGATTGAGTCCCCTCTTGTACTCATAAATCAGTGCTTGATGGTCGTAATGCTTCGGTAATCTCATCCTGATGTCGTTAAAGGCCCTGTTATACTGCTTCACCCGCGCCCGTTCCTGATAAATCGTCCTGATGTTTCGCTCGGCTTCTTCTTCTAGCCCGAAAATGCCGTTGTGGTTGAGCGCTAATTCGTTCCATAGGTCGTGTTCGCTGTCCCATCCACCCTTGAGATCAAGTACCCAATTGCCATGGTCGTCATGATGTCCAGTGGAGACTAGCCGATTTCTGTTCACAGCCCATTTGCCGTTCACCCAAGTCTGAGCTTGACCTCGCAGACACTCCAAAATGATCTTGACCCGCTTTTCTGGGTTGTCAGGATGTTTTTCATTCAACCGACTGATCATTTGGTTCTGAAAGTTCTCAAGCGACTCATAAGGGTTTCCCTTAAACAAGGGATACTTCATAATGTCTTTACTCGACATGTTGACCTAGACGAATTCAACCAACATTTTCATGAGTATCACTGAAATTCAGCGCATAAATAATACATGGTAAAAGTAACTATGTTATCCAGCGAGTGCCACCTCCGCCTTTTAACTAGCTACCTTACCCTTCCTTTCCGATCGGTTCTTGGGCGTCTTCCTTCCTCTTGGCAAGCTCCCAGCTCTCAACCAAGGCCTATCTCCTTTATTCCCGAGTTTCAATTCGCTCTTCGCCGCTTTCGTGTTCCTCGCTCTCCTCCTCGCTTTCCCAGTCATCGGTCGCATCGAAGAAGTCTTCCGTCGAGGTGCCTTCACTGACATCCTCGGTCTGCATGCCTACATCGTGAGTCTGCACCCAAACTACCTGCACCATGTTTACTACCCCCTGGATTGGCTGACCTACAACCACTGTAGGGGCAGGCCGTGGAGGGCAGCTACTAGAGCGCAGGATAGGATCATACATTGAAAGGATCCGCTCAAAACTTCGCATCACGATCGACGCGATCGGCAGATCAACAGGATCGGCACTCCGAACGTGACCAGTAACCGGCCCAGCAGTAACGCGACCAAACTACCGATCACGCGCCCAAGACAACGGTCACCGGTATCACCGGCATCAACGGCAATACGCGAGCGCCTAGCAACCATACGTAAACCCGCGAGGCACTTAACACCGCCGACTGTTACCTTAACACCACCGACCATATACGCCCGACCCGACCCGATCAAAAGAACTCAAGAAGCGCTCTAGAACACCAGAAGTCCAGAAGCTCAGAAGCACAACTACTAAAGCCTAACGCCTAATTGACTAAAGGCTAAATAAATCCTAATGGAGACGACACTGGCATTCCAGCACTGTCAGACGTGTGCCCGGACGTACATGGCTCTCTATGAGATATACTTTGTAGTATGCCATGCTACAACTGAAACTCGCAACTGCCACATTGAAATTCAACGTCGAACACAAGAACAACTCCATGCCAATCCACCAAATCCAATAGTACCCAAGCGACATGAAGAACTCACTGTCACCACTCGAACCCCTCGAGATGCAGACCCGATAACTTGGAAGATACTAGGATGGTACAAACCAGAGCTGCATGACCCATGTCCAGCTTCTACAGTGCAAGCAAATCTCTACCTACCAAGGGACGCGAACCTGGAAACCAGACAGTTACAACTGGCACTCCAACGAAGGATATGGCATTACATTCGCGATGTTCGACTCAATGGCAAAGCATGGCTAGTTACTCGAACTCAGAGGCATCCACCAGCAGAGCACATACAGTTCCAACTGTGTATTGGACCATACACTACACCAACTCGACATCTCAATACCGATGTCCGAGTTACACTCTCACCCTTCGGGCCAAGGGATGAACAACGGAAGGTCACATATCGAGCCGCTTACATTGCACCAAGAGCCAGAGTCCCCAATGAAGACCTCGACATCATAATGGAGTACTGACTCATCACTCCGACTCGGAACTACGTCTCAGTCAGCAACGCCACAAAGGCTCTGCAATAGTGGAGACAATCTTACAAATCTTGGAGCAAGATGGCACTCGGTGGCACAGCATGAGTAAGGCAATGGTGGAGCGAAGTGGAGCTGAGTGGAGTAATGTGGAAGGAGATGAGTAAGATATAGGACGGAAAATGAATTATCTGAAGAGCATAAATAGGGTTAGAAGTAGGCCCTCATTCCCCATCTTTCGATCCTCTTAACACACTGGTGATCATCGTAGCTTAACGATTATTACTGTGTGCTTTGTACTACTACGCCTCTTGGAAATACCAATCTGCTCTTGCTTACCTTGTATCTGAAAGTATCCCTTGTCAGGACTACGACTAGGAAGGATAGTAAGGGGACCGCGTGGTACAGCCAGACGTGGGTAGATAGATCACCTCTGCACAACATACCGCTGCTTAGGCAAAAGGATCGAACCCGGTGTAACTCCGGACCTACACCTCTAACATTGGATCGAAAGATCACTCACTAGTTTTAACACCACCTCTCACGGGCAAGGTTCTTGGCTAGTGTTTTATCGAGGCGAGGACCGTTGACCTCAAGTCCCTATCGATGCCGCTAGTTTCGAGATTAGCAAATCCATTCCCTAGGACAAGTGCACAATCCTGGAGAACACATACGATTCACTCAAATCAACCATCTACTATCATAACCCCTTCACCAACGAAGTGTATCCGATAGCAAAGGCATCTGGTTGCCCTGCAGTTGGAAGCACACAAACAACAACAACCAAAGTAGTGACAGTACCATCTACTATTGCTACATTCGACGAGAATGGAACGGTTTGGTCTACCGTACCTTATAACACCCCACCCGAAGCAGTACTCGAGAAAGAACGTTCATGAACCAGCCAGAGAACGGAACTGGAGGAAGTAACGGTCATAGAACGAACGAACATCCGAATACTCGAACGAACAACCGAGGCAGAACAGGACTGCAGCAGGAGCTCAATCATATCCAAGGACGACTAGCAAGATTGGAACTAGAACGTGATATTCTTTGGGGAACGAACTATCAATCAAGTGACGAATATCCACCAGTTATACGATACCTACAACAGAGGGTAGTCCAACTTGACGGAGTACAATCCAGTCTGGCTAGGGCTCAGGCAAACAACAATCTGCCGAGCGCAGCATACGCAACTACAGTCGGAAATCGACTCGAAGCACTCGAGATTAATACCAACGGACTAGGAGCACAAGTGGCAACACTGCATCGAAACGACAACGCACTAGATCGAGCAGTCATACTCCTTAATCAACAAGTCACCTCCGAGATAACAGTAGTGCAAGAGGAAATAGGACAAATTCGTTCTACGCTCAGTGCATACGAACAGCGTATCCAAGCAGTCGAGATAGCAACCACTGAACTTACAAGAATAGTTCAGGCAACTCCGAACGTTGCACAAGATATCAACAACCTACGAGAAGCACTCCTTTCACTAGGACGCACAGTCGAAGCGAGTCAGGAAGGTTATCAAGCACT